>JAHDVE020009996.1:0-151265 GCA_022606495.2 Halesus radiatus | reverse complement strand
TTATTGGTGTGGGGACTATATAAACAATCAACTAGTAATTTAATCCTGCATAAAAATAAACATTGGTCGTTGACTTTTGAAACATTTCAATGATAGTTTGGTTTTGCAAAGAAACACGTTCCTCTATCAAAATTATAGACAAAACGTGTAATATTGGTAATATTTGTGCTTACGACTATTACACGGATTTGTGCTAAGCTCGCCATAAAACCCATAAAATTCCTATACTAGAATGAAATACCGGGCCTAACGGCCGTTGTTCCCAACCCTACTGAGCAACTGAGTAAATGCCGGAATTTTGGCTAACACTATTTAAATGCACAAATACGCTCTTCCCAACGAATTCCTAGATCAAATTAACGGTCAATTTAGGATGTCGATTTTTGTGGCTTGAGTTCCGCTCAACAGAAAACTAGATATAAAAAGTGTTAACGGTGAAAAAATGTCAACAAAATGTCAAATTAATTTGCTATTTACGCCATTCAAATATTGAATGACAAGGATTTATTTCCGATTTCGAATGTCAACAACGTGTTTTTTTAAATGTTTTAAATAAAGCTGAAGAGAACCTAACTTATTTTACGCATCATAAGCTACGTTTTATCTTCTTTTTCACGGAAGAGAAACGTTAAATGACAAATGTACGAAACGAACAATGTACATAGTTAAGCTGACACTTTATTTTCAACATATATTTAATGCATACTTTTCTGAAGTATAAAATGTTGGTTTATGTATTAGTTTTTAAAATAAATGATGTGCATTCACAATAAATACAATATTAACTCATCTCTGTTAATTTTATACAGTTTATATAGTTTTATGGTCTATGAAATTGGGCGGGAACCTATATACACAATTAAGAAGGTTAAATGAAAAAAAAAAATGCCTGAAAACAGGTAAACAGAGCAAATGCCGCTGCCTCAGATTGGTTATTCGAAAAGTTGGGAAGAACGACCGTAAAACACTGAAGGAGAGTTGTTGGCTTGAGCGGCATCTGGAAGCGAATGTATGGAGGAGCGTTCTAGAAATAGCGAATGCAACTCGAGCTGGTTCAGTGATGCCAGCGCTGGGGAAATTTTGTTTTTGACTTGAAAGTAGGAACTGCCTCAGTTTCTTGAACAGATAATTTATTTCATTTGCCCGTCATGGTTCTGAGATTCGAAAGGTCGTATGTAATTTGTTTAATTTTCTTAGAAATCGATTTACCTAGTTCACATTTCCAGGGATTATCTGATAAAACTTAAGTGAACTTAAAAAATTGTATTGTATTAGGGGGCCGACAGACTTGCAGGCTTTACCGGCCAGTTTTCTTTGGCCGGTGCTGATTTGTATGGCAATTATACGCAAGGTGGCATTCGTATACCGGCACCAACCCGGGATTGTTCCGGAAATACGCAAACCGGGAGCATAGTCAGCGCCGAAACGGGTTGGCGACGGGAAGCCGTGTCGCTTTCAACAATCAACAAAATGGCAAATAATTGATTAAATATAATTTCTTTTTTAAAAAGTAAGTGGCTTAATTTTTTTATCAAGGTTGTTGAAACATACATAATTAATAATTTATAACAATCTGTTCAAATTTAACGGAATATTATTATCATCTCTTTGAACAATTAATTTTATCAACGCGGAGACATTAATATGATATCTTTGAGGTTTAAATTAATTTATTTTTAGCTAGTTTCTCATCAGAAGGGATCGATATTCTAATACAGGTAGTTTTATCTTTAATTCTGTTAAAAAATCGATATTCCATCGCGTGTGTTCCACGTGTAGCCACGAAAACATGATATCTATGGCAAAAATCGCCCGGCAGCCGGTGCATGTGTCACCTCGTTGGAATAACCGGCCGGTTGCTCTCCGGAAAACCGGGTAGTTTGCCCTCAATCTTATACTGCTACCACACAATCGTCTTTTTTTATATGAATACCGCACAAAAGTCCCAACTGTCTGGAGCCAGTGAGACTATTGCATTCCCAATTGGGGAATGTTGTGAGGCAGAAGGTATTGGGGAGGGGAAAGAGAAGAGGAAGAGGAGTTCCGACATCAAACTTCATACTTTCGTAAATGATTTCACAAAACCGGCGCTATACAACTCCAAGTATCCGAAAGTCGCGGGTTCAAATCCCGGCGTGCGAAAGAAAATTTTGTTTAATTAATTTGTGTTGTTTCACAATTAATTAAGTTAAAAAATAATATATAGTATATTTGTGCACGTTCCAGAGTGGAAGATACTCTCAGTATCGCCCTGGTGAAAGACCACCATTCAGAATTGAAAAGTTGCTTGAAATGGCTTTAAGCCGTGTTTGGTGATCAGATCTGAATAGCCAGGTATTTCCCCACCTTCCTCCTCCCCTTCTCCTTTCCCTCCCGAATACCTTCAGCCTCACAACAGTCCCCAGTTGGGGATGCCATAGTCTCACTGGCTCCAGACGGTTGGGAGCAGTTGGGACTCTTGTGCGGTATTCATGTAAAAAAAAAAATCATAACTTTATTCCAAAAAAAAAATTCCGAGCAAGGCCGGGTACACATCAGCTAGTCATTATATAAAACTACACTTGTGTACCCAAAATAGCTTATTTTATATTACCACGAACTGAAATGGGCTACTTGCTATAAAACGGCCCAAGCTAGCGTAGCAAGTGGGGTACATCTTTTCCTATAAATTCCCTTAATATATGACATCATTTGTGAAACTAATTAATGATCTGTACGTAATATCAGAATGTTAATTAAGTTAAAAATAATATATGGTATGTTTGCGCACGTTCCATTGAAACGTTGCTTGAAATGGCTTTTAGCCGTGTTTGGTGACAAGATCTGAATAGCCAGGTATTTCCCCACCTTCCTCTTCCCCTTCTCCTTCCCCTCCCCAATACCTTCAGCCTCACAACATTCCCCAATTGGGGATGCCATAGTCTCACTGCCTCCAGACGGTTGGGAGCAGTTGGGACTCTTGTACGGTATTCATGTAAAAAAAAAAGTATTATTATTATTTAAGTAGCGCTTATCGAGCAGTGAACGTGGCAATTATTGATATATATAGAGTGTGCACTTCGGCACAATACCACGCATTACTTCTCGATCTCCAAAAAAAATTGGTTTTAATGGGTATACAGCAAAAAAAAATCAATCGTAAGGAATGGAGGGCATATAGTTAAAAAACACGAAACCACTACGCACCGATCAGCCAAGTGTTTTGTTGAGCATTCGCTGTTTTCCTGCTTTCAAGCATTTTTATCCTAAATGGTACATGGAGGTGCCCGTCCACTTTTGTAGACTATAAAATAGTGCCCACCCACTTTCATAGACGTAAATTTGACTTTTGACTTTTCTTTTTCGTGAAAAACAAGACAAAACGTAACTGCTATCACGTATTAGTCAAATATGTTGGGTTCTCTTCAGTTTTATTTAAAATGTAGAAATAAAATGTTTTGTGGTTCTAAAATGGAAATAAATCATTGTCATTCAATATTTGTATCGCGACAAATAGATCGCGAACCAATAATGACGTTTGATATTTCACTGACATTTATTCACACTGTTGTTACTTTTTATAAGTAGTCTTCTGTTGAGGGGAACTTAATCCACAAAAATTATATAATAAATTGATCGTATATTTGATCGACAATTTTGTTGGAGACAGCTTATTTGTGCATTTGAACAGTGTTGAGGCAAAATATCGGCTCAACAGTTGCTCAGTAGGGTTTGGAAAAACGACCGTAAGTATGTCGAATAGAAGGAAGTTACATCATATTCGCTAAATGTACAATTTGATGAATAAGGAAATCTAGTGAAAAATAATTATAGCTTTAAAACAATATATTCATATAGATCAGCAAATGCCGATTTTGAATATATAACTTTTATTATATATAATTATTCGTAGAACTTGTAAATCGTTATGTAAAAGTGAATAAAAAACCATCTCATAAAAACGCCATGTTATGTTGATACCATTGATTTTGACGTAACATGAGTACCAAAATGTTCTAGTTTCATGGGTGATGTACTCATGTTTTGTAGGTTACAGTACACAATGGATGATGAAGCAATATTTTAGATAAGAGGTTGAGTCCTTAAACCAATGCTACGGTATTTATATTTTACAGTCATTTAATTTTTAAGTAAATTTAAAAATTATTTTAGCAGCATCATAATCAGTAATATTATCAAATATCTAAGTATACGATACAATTCATTGATAGGAGGGTCGCCTTTTTATTGTTTTTTTTAAATAAATAAACGTTTTTATTATTATAATTTCTTCAAGAGAATAGATTTCTTCGCCCAAACGTTTGGGGCTGGAAGGTTGGGCGATCGTGTAGCAGTAGCATTACAGTTCCGAGTGGTCTGGCGTTTGAAATTTCCGGTGGAATGGCGTACGGCGGCCTCACCAGCCCACCACGCCACCTCCCAATATGGCCAGGATATAGTTGAACGGTTGTTTTACCGGGAATTCAGAAACTACTTTATCAAACGCCCGCATCCATTGTGAACTTTCTGCTTTGGTGCCATGCAAATACTCCTACTGGTATTACCCCTGATAGCGTTGGAAATTTAATAATCGCTTAGTAAATACATTCAGAGACTTTGAATGTTTATCAAGCAAAAATAAGAATTTTGATCTTATAAGTAGATTGAAAAGTATTTAATTAATTTATTCAAATGCTTTTTTTTACATTTGAAAATGGAAGTGTCTTTACCGAAGTACATCGTGCCAAGGTCACACTGTACCTACCTACATGGCTTTACATACAATTTGTTTAAAGTTTAAAAGAATGTAAGTACCGTGAATTAAATATAAATATTACGTTTATAAGCATTGTTGACATGTAAACAAGAAGAAAATGCAAGGAAAATAATAAAACATAATAGTGTAAGCAGCTCCAAAGTCATCAATTAATCGTGCTCTTCATCCATTGAATAATATTAAAATGAGCAGCTAATTATAGTATCTATGTTCCAAAATGGCATTACAGCCAGAAACACCGTTAAATAAATAAGAAAATAAAATAAATGTTATATGTACCTATAAGATCAGAACTGACAAATTTACCTTCGTTATTTAACTACGTTTTTAGATAAGTCTGCGCGTGGATATCTACCTCTGTTGGAATGATTTATCTCCCCTTAAGCCTCAATCACACGGGGCGATTTCGTCGCTGCTATTTGAATAGTCGCCGAGAAATTGCTTTGTTTGACAAGGTATTTGCTGCAAGCAACTTAATTACCAGCTTTTGAACATAGAGGCGATTCGATTAGAACATGTCCAAATCAAGTAGACGCCCGCTTTTGGCGTTCACATGACCTAGTTGCCTGTTACGTGACCTATTCGCTGCTACGCTGCGTTAGTATCGCCTCGTTTGACATCTCAGTCGCTAGTTGTTGATTTTTTTGTTTCATGTGTTTTTTGGCATGCAGGATATTTCACTCGCTACTACCTTCGCAGTATCAGTTGCTCCGTAGCAGGGAAAAAATCGCTCCGTGTGATTTGTGCCTTTTGTGTCGCCACCATCTGCCGCGAGCATTTCTGGAATTTTCACGCCTGTGCCTGCAATACCTTGGGAATACAGTACATTACACAAATCATATTACAAAGTGTTCTAATATTGCGTCAACGCAAGTTTTTAGATATTTTAACTTAAAAGCATTTTATGACAGATCCGTCCAATTTTGCGCTCGATCAATGCAGGTATTTTACTGAAACTCGTAAAAGGATAGCGAATTATTCTTTTTCTCTTTTTCGTGTCTTCTCTTATTGGGGTTGTCTCTAACGAATGCGGTAGGTCTCCGTGCCAACTGAGGCGCCGGCGAGGGCTTGCAGGGGGTGACCACGCTTCGGCGGTAAGTACCGCTTTTTTATAAAAAAGTCACCTTTATATTTCTATTCTGTGGAGAATACAAGGTGCCTTTTTAAGTTAGTTATACTAAACGCGAAAAAAACTTTCATTTTCTTAAAATTAATCCCACTGTTTTTTTTTCTAATGTTACACAACAGATGAGCGCCCCTGTTTGCACGATGTACAGACGATGGGGAACTACGAGTACATCATCACTCGGCTGGGCAGCGATGGAGGTAGGTCAAGTTAGGGGATGTAGGAGGGGATTTATTAATACAGGTCTTGAAGAGGACCGGACTAAATGAAGCAGGAAAAACAGATTCCGGTAGCTTGATCCACATGCAAGCCGCCTTAAACAAAAATGAGTCAGCAAATCAACCCGTTCTCAGGAATCCGACATCAACTGTGAACGGGTGCTTCGCTCATGTCCGTCGAGTTTCGCGTACGTGCACCGTGGAATAGGGATCAATACTGCTAGTTACTTTGAGCAGGCTCCATTGAAATATCCGTAGAACAGACTCAGCATACCTACATTGCGTTTGTGCATTAGAGATGGCAACCGGTCTGTTAACAACGGGTTGTCAATTAGACGGACCGCCCTCCATTTCACGGAATCAAGCAGGTTTATCAGGTATTTTGGAGCTCCAGCCCAGAGGTGGCTCCCAAATTCAGTTGTTGGACTACTCTAGATTCGTGTAAGGTTAGCAACTGGTCAATATTGAAGAATTTACGAGCTCTGTACAAGACGCCCAGTTTTTTGGAAGCCAGATAATTTTGATCCCGAATAGTAAGATCCCCAAAAATATAAACTACAAACAATTTTTTAATTTTTTTTTATTTTTCATATAAAGATGTTTTATAAAATAACATGCACACTGGAAACCTTCGTAAACAAAAAATGAGAGAGTGTAGAGAATGTTAGTTAAATTGACAACTGATTAGTCTTCCGGGGTTAAAAACAAAGTTACGATTTGAATTCTGTTACGCGGACGTCACTTTGGCTATTAAAATTATATTTTTCAAAATTAAACTTTTCAGAAATAGTACGCAAGTACAAACCTTTCCGTTGATCTGTTATGCTTTGCCGTTTTCAATTTTTCTGACTTTCAAGGGTGTTCTTGGCCGTCATTTCGAATTGTGGAGAGAGGGAAGGCGAATTTATATATTAATTTTATTTAAATGGGCAAATTTAAAAATTATATGGAAGATTGGAGTTCAGTTAAAAGAGGTGAGATGTCGAACGGAGGGGAGGCAATTTTAGATGCGGATTGATAGAAGAGAGAATATTTGTTTGGAGAGCGACAACCAAAAACTATGTGATCTAAAGTTCCCATTTCTAGACCGCAGAAAGTACAATCTGGGGAGTTAAGCGCGTCCTTTTTACTTGGGCGAAGTCGATGCGACGACGATGCGGTGCGACGCGCAAAAATTTCGAATGGAAAGATTCTCTTGGAAGCGTGCCAAATAACAAGTGACGAATGGCGCGTTGCAGCGCGGGATCAGTTGATTTGATATTTTCGCGCGTAGTAGACGCGACGGTGTTTGCCATTTTTCAATACGGTTGGAGTATAAATGCCTTTATGAGCAGAAAATATTTTGAAATATGACTTATAATACACTTTCTAAACCAGATATTAATAAACTGACGTACCTGATGGAGGTTATGGTAATGCTTATGAAAAATTGTTTTTCCAAGGAAACTGCACAAGTTTTCATTATTATAACGAAGAAATATTATGAATACAAATAAAATAAAATTTCGGCTTCTTTGATACATGTTTCTGTAAGATTTTGTATTTATCATAGGAGTTTTCAAATAATAATAAAAAAAAAAACTTTACATCCCTTTATGATCAATGGCGGCGACTGGAGTATCAGAAGCGGGCGGTGCGTAAGCATCTGGGATAGCGTTGTCGAGTAGCATCTCGTCGCTTTAACTCGCTTTAAATCGCTGTCGCAATCGCGTTTGATCGACTTTAAGACGCAGTGTTACTTTTTAAAACTATGATGTGTATGTAAAATAAAACTGATACACCTTTTTGAAGTTGACGTGTGTTGTTAAAAATAATTGAAAATCGTTTCAATGAATTAGGACAAATTTTATGTTTGTTGAAGAGTCTGTATTCAATATGTTCTACATTTTGCAGGATATTCAATTTTCAAATTGTTCTGAATTCAAATGAGTACATTATAATACCCATGATATGGATGTCGGTCTCTGTAGGAGTTTGGTGGAACATGGATTTGGTGCCTCACCGAATAATATCATAGGATGTCATTAGCGAGGTCCGTCAGGTATTTCTAATAACGGCGTTGTTGGTACTTAGCTGACCCTTAAGCTCTGGCACATATCTACACCAGTGGCGTGCGATCTATATATTGAATTTCCCAATTGACGGCCTCCGTGGTCGGGTACAACTCTCAACTGCGAATCCGGAGGTCGCGAGCTAATATCCCGGCGCGTTTGTAAATACGATTTAATTAATTTGTATTGTTTCGCAATTAAACTATTCATAATATTATGTTACATATTTGCGGCACGTTTCAGAGTATAAGATATTATCAGACCACCATTCGGAAGCGAAATATTTTTTGAAATGGCTTTAGCAGTGTTTGGTGACCAAATCTGAATAACTATGTACTTCCTCACTTTTCTCCACCTTATCTTCCTCCCCTCTCTACACCTTCAGCTTCAATATATACTCCAATTGGGGACGCATAGTCTCACTGGCTCCGGTTAGCAGAGATCAGTTGGGAACAGTTGAATATAAATAAAAATATATCGACTTATATATACTATCTATAGTATATGTACTTATTACTATTTACTTTTTAATATTTACTTAATATTATATGTGTATTATTATATGCTTATTACCATTTACTGATAATTATTTACTTATTATTATTATTTAATTTTTATTATTTATTTACTATTATTTACTTATTAATATTTACTTATTTTTATTCACGAGTTATTATTTACTGATTATTATTAAATTGTAAAACCGCTCACCTCAACACAGGATTGTCCTAGTGAGATGAGTGGCTA
This sequence comes from Halesus radiatus, assembly GCA_022606495.2. Classification (NCBI taxonomy): domain Eukaryota; kingdom Metazoa; phylum Arthropoda; class Insecta; order Trichoptera; family Limnephilidae; genus Halesus; species Halesus radiatus. Next base: position 142,367 of record JAHDVE020009996.1, on the reverse strand, counting down.
ATGTTTTGTTTTTATATTTAAATTTCAGAATAAATAAATAAATAATGATAATTTCCAACTCATAAAAATTCCGGCTTTAAACAAAAGCAGAAATTCGTTTTTAAGTACATAATTTGTATCCATAGATGTATATAATTATACATATAGACACGAAAAAAGTGGTTCCGCTGAGTTGGATGTTGTGAACATCCAACTCCGTTGTGAACATCCAACTCCAATCATCGACCACGGTTGACGTTTAACATATCGAAATGCCTTTGCGTTCTGCAAACTGCAATAAAGAAAGTGTATTTAATCCTGACTGAAGATTGAAGTATATTTTTACTCGATGTTTCGTAGGTACTGTCTACTGTAATAGCGCTTTGGTTTCATCTTAAAAATGAAAAAATGTGTAAACTAACCAATCTAAAGGATCTGACATCCATAGACATCGCTCAGGACACCACCATAAACGAGGTTGAGAACCATGTGACGTCATGTGATACACTTAACCATTCAAATTAGACCATTTTCACATGTTTAAAAATCTATCCATACATTTTTGTTTTTATATGAAAAATGGATTGAGGAAAAAAGCTGACACTACATAAGTTTATATTGTATAAAATTAAAATAAAAAATAGACAGAAGTATCTCTTTATGTTGCACACCACTGATAAACACACACAATATGCCTTCCCATTGTATTCATTTCTCACAAAAGTCTTTGTATGTTTGACGAGGAAATCTTCTCTCTATTTAAGCCAAAATAATCACGATGTTCGTCAAAAGCAATAAATGAATGGTCTCTGGTCTTATTTGACCGGCATTATTGGCGATACGGCTTGTACTTTGTCTTACAAATAATTTCTTAGGAGTATTCTTTCGAAGGTTGACAAAAACAAATAATATTGTCGACAGATGGGAATAAAATAGGAATAAATGTAATATCGCAGATGGTAATGTTTTGAATAATATTAGTTTAAAATATTAGTGAAAATAACATATTTTTTATTGATTTAAATAAAATATATTACAATGATGCTTCCTATACCTGTCTTATTGGGAAGAGTTTCCGTGTCGAGGCAGAGGTAGTACATAAATAATGTATTAAAAAATTTACACCCATAGCAGCTTTCTGAGAGCAAAATAATATTGATGATAGTTTGAGTGATCAGCTGTTGAATTTCTATTTTAATTTCTATTTTAATAATTGGCATTGTTCAGAATTTTGAAAGTTCAAATCACTTAAGACACCGTCGGTTCTGACATAAAAAAAATAAAAAAAAACTAAGCGCTTTTTATATATCGATTCAGTGAACCAAATCTTTTCAGCTAGTAACGTCATTTTCACCGTGGGCCATTCGCCGTGGATTCTAAATATCGATTAAGTTATAAATAAAATAAAAATTAAGGCGCCACAACGCGTATTCCGTATGTTTCACTTGTAAAATAATAAGATTGTGATATGTTCAGCTAAAAGATGTCTGAAAATAAGAAATTAAAGAAAATTTCTCGCGATTTATTAAATGAGTAATTAATTATTTTTCATAACTATCAGATAGAGCGCGAGCGTAGAGCGGCGAGGCTTATAACTGTTAGTACAAACCTAATAGCATCCTCCATTTTTTTCATTAATGAGGAAAAAATGAGTAAAATCATATGTAAGATACCTAATATTTATTTTTTGAATTTTCGATTTCTATAATTAATTAAGAAGTAGCTGATGTGTACCCGGCTTTGCTCGGGATTTTTCACTTGTAATTAGGGTGCCTTAATTGATTTGACAGCAAAAGTAACTATCTGCAAATAAGGAAACATTCATTTGAATATTTTATTTCATTCCAAACGTTTATTTTTTCAAAATATATCTAAATCACAAAGTTCTTAAGTAGGTACATATTCGTGTTTTCCATTTTGAAAATATTCTACCCAAAAAAAACTTCTTATTTTGAATATGCAATCTGTGGCTAACCAGCGTGTTATATCTATGGGCTAATCTAAATAAAACATGAATAGTTCAATGTTTTTCATACTAATTTTAAAACGTTATAGCAAAAGTTTTACATATTGGATTTCATTCAAACTACTCTCTAAAAAACAGACTATTTTCAGCAAAACCGGTAGAGTAATTTTCGAGAACACTGAGGACAAACAAACAAACTTACATTATTTTTTATATATATATAGAAACGCTTCATTACGATAATTATTGAAACAAAATATTTATATAAGAACCATTTCACCATTGATAAGAAAAAATCCGGGTAGCACCAGGCAGGTATTTTTTATTTTCTGTAAATTTGAAAATACTGTTTTCAAATAAATTAACATCATAACATCAATCCAGTAAATACTATGCCTGCGGCATAAAATAAACATAAATAGCGCTAGAAATTATGATAACACACTTCTAAAAATACAATTGGATTCCTTTGAATCGACCAATCTTCATAGAACGCAGCCTCGCTAGCAGCTGTTATTACTCGACCCGGTGATGTGGATTCGTGCCTATTATTCTCATCCTCTATTCGCTACTGCTCTCCTGGTAGCTCCGCTCTTACACATCTACCCCTACTACTGGATCTCTAGTGGAGGTCTTCGGGCCGTCGAGGGCACGTTTTACCCTCCGGCCAGAGGGTGCGGTTATAATTGAAGTGAGGATCGTCCTTAAGGACACCTGCGGAACCCTAGTGCCAGGATTCATCCTGAATTATTTGAATTATTGTTAGAGCAATTGTTGGGTATTTCTGTAAGGAAATAAAATATATATCCAATTTTAAAGGTTTGAAGATACTAATTACCGTTGAAACTATATTAGTAAAAATTCAAACATTATAACATTATTATTTTCAAATACACAAGATACGAAAAAAGATTTGGATGCGACTGCGAATCGAAGGTTTTTGCGCTTACTGTGCAGATAAAATGGACGACAAGCGATGATTTCTTAGTTTGATTCTCAGTCGCACCCTAATCTGTTTTTTTTTCAAAAGAGGATAAAGATTTAGGTGCCACCAGGATTTGAACCCGAAACAACCACTTACTAGACGGCCATGTTCCATATGACATTACGCCAACTCCTATCCAACCCGAATTTTATGTTTTTAAACATAATTATTGTTTGAAAATCATTAATTTGTAACTTTTCACATTTTTCACAAATTTAAATTTTGTCCATTTTTTTTATTTATTTTGATTCATCTAATTAATACAAGTTCAAATACTATTTTTTTTAAATATAATCATTGTAGAATCATCGCCTATCAGAAATAACCACTAATTTCTAAATACCGTTTGATATTGATGCGAAAAGTATTCACTCGAACCGTGGTGCTTTTTTTAAGTTAGATTTTTCCTTTCATCCATTTTGGTGTTGCCATTTAAAATCATATAAATGATAACAGCACTCTCAATTATTTTCGACTTCATTTTGACATTATGTACCATTGTTTTAGATGGCGCCCGGAGACATCCTCCTTATAACTTTTCCTTCTCAGACGTACCGTACAAGAGTTGCAACTGCTCGGATACGGTGGGACTATTGGCTTTCCAATTAGTGTATTTTGTGAGGATGAAGGGATTGAGGAGGGGTAGGAAATATATTAGAGGAAGATTGAAAAGTCTGTACCTAAGAAAATAACTAACTAACTAACTAACTAACTAACCATCACGCCGTTTCCCCGCAGGGGTAGGCAGAGAGGACGGACCGCCAAACAACTCGATCTTGGCATACACTTCTTGCTTCATTCACATTCATACAACGCCTCATACATTCTCTTCTGTTATTCCGACTTCTGACATGGCCCGACTCGAGTATTTGATTCACTTGATCGTGCCATGTCTTCCTCGGACGTCCCCGGCTTCTTCTTCCATTCACATTCGCGTCATATATTCTCCTTACACTCCTTTCTTCATTCATTCGCTCTACATGCCCAAACCATCTAAGCGTCCCTTTCTTAATCTTGCTCACTACGCTTACATCAGCCTTGCATTCTTTACGAATCTCAACATTTTTCACTCGATCATACATGGTTTTACCACACATTCGTCTCAGAGATCTCATTTCTACAGCATTCAGTCTACTTTCATCCTTCCTCTGCCAGTTCCATGCCTCACTGCCATACATCAAGGTTGGTATCAGCACTCCATTGTGGACTGCTAGCTTCGCTTCCTTGGACAACTTTTTGTTTGCGCCAACCGCGTTTAGTCCTCCGTTAATGGAGTTTCCTGCATTCACCCTTCTTTCAATATCCCTATCAGTCTTTCCATCTCTCGTAAACATACTTCCCAAATACACAAACTCGTCTACCTGCTCCAAGTATTCATCATTCACAACTATATTGCACACTGTGTTCGTACTCTCTCTTTCAAACACCATGACTTTAGACTTACTTACATTCATCATTAGCTCATTCTTCATACATACTTTCGTTCATCCTAGATACGAGGGACTGTAGATCTTCTATACTATTAGCAATCAGCACCGCATCATCAGCATACAACAGGCAACAAACTTGCAGACTACTCATTTTTGCGCCCAAGCCCACCTCTTTCAATTCTTGCATACAATTATCCATGTATAGATTGAATAACCACGGTGACATTACGCAGCCTTGCTTAACACCTTTTGTGATGTCAAACCACCCCGTAAAATCACCGTTTGCCCTAACACATGCAACGCTTCCCTCGTACAGAGATGCGATTGCCTGTATAAGATTTGTATTCACTCCATACTTGGACAACACCTTCCATAACTTTTTCTGTCAACTCGGTCGTATGCTTTTTGTAGATCTACAAAAGCACAGAAAAGTTTCTGGTTTTTTGCCAGAAACTTCTCTGTGAGCATACGCAACGAGAAAATCTGATCCATGCATCCCCTTCCACTCATAAATGCGCCTTGCACAGCCCATATTTTATCCTTTGTTTTCATTTGTACCCTTTCAATCAATATCCTACCATACAGCTTACCAACTGAACTTAGAAGGCTAATAGCCCTGTGATTTCCACATTCCATGCGTGACCCTTTACCTTTGTATAGAGGCATGATCACAGCCCTTCTCCAATCTAATGAGGTGTAACCCTCCTCTAAACACTGGTTAAAAAGTTTGCATAACCATGTGAGAATTATACGGCTATCTCCTTTAAAGTATTCAGCAGCAATATTATCGAAACCAACAGCCTTACCATTCTTCATACATTTAACTGATCTCTTAATTTCATCCATGCTGATTTTGGGAACATTCACGCCATCGTCATTCATACCTGACTCGCCACTGGAATCACTATCACTCGGGTTGCTTTCGAAGACCTCTTCAAAGTATTTCATCCATCTCTCTTTTATATCTTTCTCATTCGTCAGCGTTTTTCCATCTTTCGATTTTATCACTTTCACACATCGGCTTTCTGGACCATTCCGGGACCTTTTGACTTCCTTTTAAAACAGTTTAATGTTTTCTTGGAAGTGGTTTGTCATTTTGATCCTCTTCCAGGCGTTTCTTTCGTTCTTTCACTCCAGCACGTACTCTCTTCTTGCATCCCTTATAAACTTCTTTCGCTCTATCCCTCTCTTCGCTAGAAGCACTGCCAGTCGCTATCAGACATAACCACGCTTTCTTCTTCTCTGAGACCAGTGCTTTAATCTCATCATCCCACCATGCATCACCTTTCTTTCTACCTTGCGTACTTATCCCACATACCTCTCTAGCAGATTCACAAAGGCTCACTTTTATGTGATCCCATGTTTCGTCTATGCTCAGACCGTTCATATCCTTATTATTCAATCTCATCTCTACACAATTTTCATACTTACTTCTTACATTATCGTTTTGCAGTTTTTCTATTCTGACTCTAGTTGGAGTCGACACCACTTTCACTTTAGAGCGCCAGCCGCGGAAGAGATTTACTCTCGACACAACCAGAAAATGGTCGGTTTCTACCTCAGCCCCTCTGAAAACTCTTGTGTCTGCGGTGACGGCTCGCAACCTAGAGTCAATTACCACAAAATCGATCATTGACCTTTCATTTTCTCTTTCCCACGTATATTGGTGGATACCTTTATGATTGAAGAAGGTATTCGATACAAAAAGGTTCCACTCTAAACATACTTCAAACATTCTGTTACCATTATCATTTGTTCTTTTATCCCCAAATATACCTAAGGTTGACTCAAATTCATCCCGTCTAACTCCCACCCATCCATTTAAATCTCCTGCCATTATAATCCTTTCATTCATATTTTTTAATCTCATCACATCGCTCACACCACTCCAAAAATCATCTTTCACTTCATCGTTTTCAGAGTTGACAGGAGCATAGCATATTACTAAAAACACTCTTGTCAACCCGATTTTGAATCGGATCCACATTATTCTCGGACTTGCACATTCATATTGCAACATACATTCTACCATTCTAGGAGACAGTAACGCTGCAACTCCTTGACACGCCCTCTCCGTATCTGGTCTCCCAGACCAGATTACGAGCGTATCACAATGTTGCATCGTACCGCTTCCCTTCCTCATATTCTCTGTTATACAGAGTACATCCAAACTTTTCCTTACCATCGTATCACATACTTCATTAATTTTTCTTTCCATCCCTCCTCTGATGTTCCACGTGCCAATTCGACATTGTTCACGTTCCTTCCTCCTCTTTCGCGCTACATAAGAAAAATAAATGGGACTTAACGGTCAGCATCCAAAAATACACGCTTTGCTAGTTGTCAACTCGATAAATATTGTAAATGATTTATAATTATGAGTAATTAGGAAAATGTATAAGCCTTCGAATTACATTAATTCTCAAATGGTAATCTTTTAAATTCTACATGAAATACGTATCAGAATTTTAGGTAAAACGTTCAATATGGATTTCAAACTATACCTATTTTCAGACATTTTGGGATGTACGAGTATATCATAAAAATTAAAGATTATAGACATTTACCTAACTACCAGTATAGAATTTAGAGAAGAATAATTTGTGGTATTCCTTGAGTTAGCAATCTGCAAAGTGATGCTCTTTTGAGTGCTGGCCCTTAATATTTGAGATTTATATGAAATGTGTTTTCGAAGAAACATGATGAATATCTGGTTTATTAGCCGAACCGGTTCATTAAAACCTCGAGCGAGCGCATAGATCGGAATTATAGAAGGGAGGGGGGGGTTTTGTAAAGAATACCGTTCTCAGGAATTCCAGTCGAGGAGACTGTAAAGAAATAGCGTTTAATCGTCCAGAACTGATGGTGTCATGTTTCTACATGAAGAAGGGAAGGAGAGAGGGAAATAATCTTAATAAATTTGCCGCTTGACGATGTAGCTGAGTTATTTAGATTCCAGATATCTGTTTTTATTCTGCAAAATTGAGTCATTTAACGTTAGTCGCTTTAAAAGGACATAAACTTCGCACGGGCAATAAATTCAGCCTTTTTGTGTTCTGTTTAGCCATCAGGCGGTACATTGGTAAAAATGTACTTTGCGCCGGATCTAAACAAATAGGGCAGAGTGGGAAAAATACAAGTCAGTTTAGTTTGACTGAATGTACTTTCTCGATGAAAAAAAATATGTACGGAAATATTAATAAAATCACGATTTTTTTATATACGTACATATATATTTATATTTATAAATATGGTTCCTTGACGGTTTATCGCGATATAGTAATTTGTGTATTTTAAATAATTATTTTTTACATAAATACCAAATTGTTTAAATGCCATTCTTTTTCAGTATACATTGTGTCCCGATGGTGCAACTATTGGATTCGAAACATGTAGATTTGTTTGTATTAAAATAGTGGTTTAAACAAAATATTTCGATATTATTTAAATAATAAAATTCTTTACGAACTTTTTTTTCAGGCGAATGTGATTTAATCTACTGGTGAAAAGTTTTGCATCATATTGTAAAATGATTAGGCAGTTTTTTTGTTGTTGTATGAAACAGCAAAAAAGCCCTGGTGTCATTAAATTTGTGTAGTTTGGATTTTTTAGGTCAACTGATAGTTCCAACTGCCCTATCCCTATGCGTGTACATAGTCATGCCTATTTCAATTTTGAATCTATATTTTTCTCCAGGCATATGCAATCCTATTTTTATTATATATTTTCTTTTCCCTGGATTATAAAACTTTCAAAATATCATTTACAACCAAACCTCTTTTTATTCACCTAAACAATATCTTGAAATCTAATTTCGATATAACATATTTGTTCTTACATTAGTTTTATTTCAACTTTTCTCTTCTTACTTCTTTTTCCATTTTTATTATTATTTACATATATAGGATTGAGCTAAATTTAAAAAAAATCATTACTGTTTTATTTAACCTTACTATGTAATATATGTACTGTAATATAGGAATTTCCCATTGAGACAGACATCGATCAATCCTTTATGTTACGTTTTAATAAATTCAATAAATAATAAATAAATGAAAAAAAAAACTCTTACAGCCGTTCTCCCCAACTTCTCGAATGATCAATCTGAGCCGCCGATCAGCCAAGTGTTCGCACTATTTGATTGTCTCCAAACATTTTTTATCTTTGAACTTCCTAAATTGTCTATGAAGGAATCGCCCACTTCTATGGAAAATATAATTGTTCCCCCACACGTTCATAGTCAATAAAATGACATCAAATTAAAAACTTTCAATGTTAAATTTACATGGACGAGTTAATTTTCTATTTATTATGAATACATATTATTTGTCTTAAATATTGTAATACAAACACTTACATTTTATATTTGAAAACGTATATGTTAAAAATAAAGTGTTAGTTTGACTTTTACTAATGCCGCGAAAACGTAAGTAGATATTTTTGACGTTTGTCTTTCGTGCGTTCTTTCAATTTTAAATCAAAAATTGTCAATAATATCTTCATTGTCGCTGTCTTCATATTCGCTGTCCATACCCGCTATTGGTATTACATTAAAAATATCTTCATTTTCGCTCTCCATATTCAAAATTGTCAATACACAATAGGTACAAAAAATAGTTCGCGAAACGAATGACGTTTGACCATAGATATCTGTGACATTTGACGTTTACCCTGTCATTTGACACTCTGTTGACACTTTTATAACTAGGCTTTTACAGAGGAGAACTATAATCCACAAAAATCGATAACCTATGTTTGACTGAGAATTTCGTTGGGAAAGGCGAATTTGTGCATTTGAACAGCGCTGAGGCAAAATTTCGGCTCAGCAATTGCTTAGTAAGGTTGGGAAGAACGGCCGTTATACCTCGATTTATTAAAATATGTTAATTTAAATCCATTTTAATTACCGTTTATTTATTTTCCATTCAACTTCATCATCGGCAACCGGGCGTTTAAATTTCATTTTCGATATCGTTAGTTGATATAATTATATATATATATATTAATATCGTAAATCTGTGCAAACCATCTAGTTGACAGTTATATAATACGTGCATGCTATGCTTTTTACTTTAAATCCGCAAATATTACGTTTTTTGGGTATGCAAAAAAGGCACTCAAGAAAACGCGAAAGTCATAAAGCACCGTATCTAAAAGGAGTTTATCGCCGAGAAGTCGGTGTAATAAAACATCTCCACGTTCATCATTATTATGAGAGACTTATCGTAAAACAGCGCGGAATCAATGCGGGCGTATAGGGCCGATAAAACGCTGATAAATGCAAAAATCCTAAAGCCACTACAGCCCTTGCGTAACGGTTATTTCGTGGCCTTTATGGGGCGCTCCTGCCGGGACTGCCTGTATTCGCGGCACGAATCCGGTCCGGGCGAGGTGACAAACCAACTGACTATTAAATTTCACTATTATTGTTAATTTTTGTCAATTTGAAGAACTCCGACCGAATGTTACAAATTCTCAAAAACATTGTAATAGTTTAATAAGGTGGATTGCTGAATATTCGTTTCTTTAAAAGAAAAAAAATCTGTAGCATAACAGAGAATATATTGTAGACTTTAATATGAATTGAAATGAGTTGATATTGTAAGTATGAAGCTCAAGTTGTTCAAGAAACTTATAAAAATACTGTGTTAGTTTTACAACAATATATTTGTTTCTTGAGGGACTTGAGCATTATATCTACAGTAACAATTTATTCCATTTCATATTCTGTGTGTACATCCAACAAACAATTCATTTCAATATTTAAAAGCATTGCTTTCTACCAGCGTTTTTTTTTTCAAATAATTCAATAAGCGTCATCTGTGGGGACCGACTCCGTTTCAAGCATTGCTAAGCGATCAACGATTGTTTACGTCGAGAAATCTGTTTGTCGGAAGCCACAAATTCTGGAATCATGATATTAATGACAGTTTTTTTTTACTTATTAAACCGTGTTCACGTGGAGTGTGCATTGTGCGTTTCAGAACCCACCACATTGAACACAGTTTTTTTTTGCCTGAAGTTTCTAGCTCAATATGTTTGTACGAGAACACAAAGTCATTTACTTAACGTGTTTTTTTAATTATTTTTGTTTATGTCCCTCTAACTAAACAGGGTGTCAAATGGTTAGATCCATTTCTCTCAATTAATTTATAGGAAAAAATCTCCTTAGAGAAAAACAATTTCCTTAACAATATCGAATATTGCAAATAGACTATTATGGACGTCAAAATTAAACGTTTGAAAATTGGTGAACAAAATATTAACGAATAAAGGGAGTTATTTTTTCGCAGTTATTACAAAGAGTCACTACATAAAAAAAACAACAAATTAAGACCCAAGGATTAAGACTCTGTTCCGGTTGTCTTGAGTTCAATTTCTTGTTAGGTAAAAAGAGGCTTTCATATCGGCAAATTAAAAAAAAAATCGCCTTACAAATCTGTCAGTCTATCACTATTGAATAATATGTTAGGGCTACCAGCGTATAAAAAATCATTTATTCATTTTTTCCTACGCTTTATCACCCTCTCATAGATAAGTTTGTGAACCTGTTTGAGAACCATGATTGTCTCATACACATAATGTGTCTAATGCAATTAAAACGAGACAATCCAAGGGATGCAGTAGCAGAACGAGTTTGTCTGACAATGGCTTTTCAACAAAGTATTATCATAACTTATTACTATTTTGCTTATAGAATTTAAAATTCAACTTGTAAATCTCAAAGCGTTCTGCGTTAGCCCGTTAAGCGCGTGTATCCTTAACATTTGTCGTAATGTTTTCTTTTACGACTATTTTTCGTAAACCGGTGTTCAGGTAATGTTGGCCACCCCCCTAGACAGATAGGCACCGTAGGGTAGGGCAACTGATCCAGTGTGATCTGAATTCCTCAGTTTGCAGTGATGCTGTGTGCTATGTTTTATGTGGTATTCGGAATAGGGATGGGATTTCGCCTTTTAAATAGCGATCTTGAAGGCGCTTTTGATTGTGTTATTCTTAAATAGCTTTAATGAGGGTTTAAAAAAAACAAAAATAGAAACAGTGACAAAAGTTAAAAAATAACTATATTAAATGAAAAAGATATTTCGGCTGTCTCCTCTCACAGATTTATGGTTCCTTGAATACACTAGATAAATAACATTATAATGAGTATTTCCATTTTTGAAACTGGTAGTTCGTGATGAAATTCCACTATAATAATTTATTAAAACAATTTAAAAACTTTAAAAAAAAAATAATTAAATTTTTCAACCTGTCCGGTTTCAGCATATTACGCCCATTTAACGTGTAATTTTTATTCATTTTTTATTTAATAAAAAAAAAAATTTACTAATAGAATGGATGAGATGGAAAATTTAATATTATTTGTTTCATGTTGTTTTGTAAGTATTGAAAATAATTGATTTTAGTAGCAGTACACCATGACATAAAAAAAATCTTGAAAAGTCATTTATTGTGTTCGAAGAAAAAGTATCATTTTATTGGGATCGTTATATAATATCGATGATTTCTTTGCATCCCTTCGAACTAGTCGGTGGTCCGTGGGGGTATTTTCGGAAGTGATTGAAGCGGGTAGCAAATTTGAGTGGGTGAGAAAAACGAGTGGGTGGAGATTAATATGTTGATAACACATCTGCGAATAGTTATAGAAAAATATCGCATAAAGTTTTAATCAAATAACGTTATGTTACAAAAAATTCGATATCGATTACGATTCGAAGAAAACATCGACGTAATTTTTAATGTCGATGTTTTTCTCGCATCTCTTCCAATGGCAAATGGAAAGAGGGAGCATTTTCGGATACGAGTGGGTGATTGGAGTGGGTGGTAAATTGTAGTGGATGGGAAGTAGGAGTGGGTGGGAATAAGGAGGGTGGGAGGTGATGACATGTTGATGAGAGTGTCGTGCGCGGCAGATCAATTGGGGGGAACAAATCCGATTGAACGAACCGCTTCCCTTCCACTGGAGATTGGGTAATGTTGAATTATTCATCGTTTATACTTCATGTACCCAATATGTTGATCCAGTCGGTGGCTCGTACTTCGTACCCCACTCCGCCGAGGTGTCGTCAGTTGCTCGCTTGGCTGGCCATTCTCAATGGAGCATTGTGTATAAAATAAAGATAAATTTCCCAACGTTTACCTTCCTCAAGTACTACCGCATCGTTTATCAATAACTTCCTTAATATGGAAAATGAAAGCACCACTATTCACCATAGTTCTGATTGAATCCAACCGGCATTAAGCCGGCAGTAAAATATATAAAATACCTGCTTTTTTAATTTATTCAAAACCGATAAGGACACCAAATTTATTTACATTTTGAATCTCTTTAGCTCACAATGGTTTATAATATTTATTTAAAGCATCGTGAGATAAAATAAAAAATACAAAAAAAAATTCGCATGTAATGGAGTAAAAAGGAAAAAAAACACGTACAACGAAAGCTGATTTTATGTACCTAACGGTGAAAACTCTTGAACGGTTATCTCTGAATGATGAAAATTACACAAATTTAAATTACGCCATTTCCAAAATGACCTATGAAGCTTTATGCTATCCAATCAATTGTCAAAAAAGATATAAATATATGCTTGTTTTTTTCATTAGTTCGATAAGACCAAAGAATATTTATTAAAAAAAGTAATAGGTAGTTACTAAAATAATCTGAAAAACATAAATTTACGTAATTACATGATTTGTAAGAATTCAAATTGGCGAATACTGCCTTGAACGCTTCTTTATTAACAACAACAAAAAATACCTTTAATGTTTGTCTGCCAAACGAAACATGTAAGAGATTCGTAAATGAGTCGAGAAACCGCAGGGGTAATGCCTGGAAATGTTTGACGGCTATATTGCCAAAGGAAATGGAACAAATAACAATACTGTTGTATTTTCTGGGACAATTACGCTTGCCAGCAGTGGCGTGCACGGGGTTTTAATCGAGGTAGGCAATAAAAAAAAATTGCTAATATATTGATATTAAAAAAAAAATTATCACAGATAACTAACTCCCTCCGTGGAAGTTTTAGCTAAGAATGGCAAAAAAGTTTGTTGGGATTACCTAAGGGCCAGTTTGATTTGCCAACGAACTATCAAATTTCCGTTCGTTACGTAACAGTTTCGTTATTCGTCCATTTTTTTTGTTTATAATAATTGCTTATTAAAAATATTTTTTTTTTTGAGTTTAATTCGTAGAACTCCATTTAATTTTTAAAAATTTAATGTATATCAAATTTAATAATGTTATTATTAAGTTCTGCAAGTATTTTTAGTTGTTATTATTGTGTCAGCTGTTTCGGCGTTTAAGGCATTTTTCAAACTGTGGTTAATCCACATTGTGACGACTTATTTATATGATTTAATTTACTCCCACTGCTTTCAAATCTGGATGGGTAATGATTTATTATCGGTAAAACTGATTTACTAAATCAGTTTTACCGATAATAAATTGTCATTCGCTCGTCATCCTTTCCTACTCGATGAGGAATCCATTTCATAGATGCAAATTACGTGAAGTCTTTTTAATTAAAATAGTGAATGGTTTCAAATAAGCGATCGTCGGGCAACAACTAACAGCTGTCAAACGACCAGTAATCTGATGAACGTTTATAAAACGGCGAAATCGGGAAAAAATCCAAATATTAGCTAAAAATGGTATCAAGCGTTATGAACGGCTCCAGTCAGCTGGAAGGCTGGAAAGTATGAGGAGTGGAAGGAGATAGAAAAGAGGAAGGTATGAAAGTACCTGAAAATCTAAGATCTAGATCTGGTCACCTAACACAGCTAAAGCCATATCAAGCAACATTTCGAATCTGAATATTTTACCAGGGAAATACTGTGTATCTTCCGTTCCGGTTTGCACGCGTGGCGTGGAATAGATGTAGCAGATATTTTTTAAGATTTCATGAACAGTTGACTTCCCCATTCCTCTATTTAAAGCTCATTTCGAATAAAAATTAATTCTGTAACAATAGCTTTTATTCAAAACAATAATAATAATCTTTGTTTCTAAAAAAAAAAATAGAATATACGGTACTATTTTGGAATCATTATTTAATTCATATTTTAGAATTAAATGGGAAACTTTTTACTCAATTGGCCACTCAGGACACAATAAAAAAAATGACGCCACGATAGCTCAAACTTATGTGAAAAAATTGACCAAAACACAAATTTAAAGATTAAGACCTTCCTAAAGAAAAACTACAATAGAAATGTAATAATAGTGATGTATTTCTGATGGCACTACTATTAAAAAAATAGTACCAAAAACGGACTGAAATTTCTTCATTTGTGACAATGGAATCGAAGGGAGTGAGCAAGTATGTACATTTTTTAAAACTTCTACAACACGAAAACCGTGGGACTTTTACAAAATACAACATTCAATTTTCGGAACGGCCTTGGGGTCCCCCATTAGTGAAAGGTTATTCACCGCGTACCGGAAGCCCTGTACATATAATCATTAGGGGAACACATAAAAATTTCCATAAACACCACTTTGCAGGTTGATAACTTAAGCAATACCATAATTAATTTGTCTGTAAATTGTATACAGGTAGTTAGGAAGCCGTACAAGGTTTTAAAAGACAAAATCCTCAACCTGTCATCCTTAAATTTTATGAAATGCGTACCCAAAATGTCAGAAAATAGGTGCAGTTTGAAAACGAGTGACAGTAAAATTTCATATAGATTGCGGTTCGAGGATTATTGTTTTTGGAAACCTTATACATTTTACTTATTACCTGTATAGAACTAACTAACCATCACGCCGTTTCGCCGCAGCGGTAGGCAGAAAGAACGGACTGTCAAACAACTCGATATTGGCATACACTTCTTGCTTCATTCACATTCATACATCGTCTCATACATTCTCTTCTATTATTCTGACTTCTGATATGGCCCGACTCAAGTATTTGATTCACTTGATTTTGCCATGTCTTCCTAAGGCGTCCCCGGCTTCTTCTTCTATTTACATTCGGGTCATATATTCTTCTTACACTCCTTTCTTCGTTAATTCGCTCTACATACCCAAACCATTTAAGCGTCTCTTTCTTAATATTACTCATTACGCTTACATAAGCCTTGCATTCTTTACCAATCTAAATATTTTTCACACGATCATACATAGTTTTAACACACATTCCCCTCACAGATCTCAATTCTACGGCATTCGGTTTACTATCATCTTCCTCTGCCAATTCCGTGCTTCACTGCCCTACAACAGGGTTGGTATCAGCACTTCATTTCTTTAGACAACTTTTTGTTAGCGCCAACCGCATTCAGTCCTCCGTTAATGGAGTTTCCTGCATTCACCCTTTTTTCAATATGCCTATCAGTCTTTCATTTCTCGTAAACATACTTCCCATATATACAAACTCATCGATCTGCTAAGTATTCATCATTCACAACTATATTCCACACTATTTTCATACTCTCTCTTTCAAACACCATGACCCTAGGCTTACTTTCATTTATAATTAGCTCATTCTTTATACATACTTCGTTCATCCTACATAAAAGAGACTGTAGATCTTCCATTCTGTTAACAATCAGCACCGAATCGTCAGCATATAACAGGCCACATTCTTTCAGATTACTCATTTTCGTGCCAAGCCCACTTCTTTAAATTCTTGCATACAATAACCACCGGTGACATTACGCAGCCTTGCTTAACACCTTTTGTGATGTCAAACCACTCCGTAAAATCACCGTTTACTCTAACACAGCAAATCTTTCCTCGTACGAGATTGATATCGAGTTCGATACGTTTTTGTATGAGATTCGTATTCACTCCACACTTGGACAATAAATTCCATATTTTTTTCCTCAAATCGGTCATATGCTTTTTGTAGACAAAGAAAAGTTTCTGGTTTTTTGCCAAAAACTTTTCTGTAAGCATGCGCAATGAGAAAATCTGATCTATGCACCCTCTTTCACTTATAAATGCACCTTGCGCATTAAATATTTGATCTATTGTTATCATTTGTACCCTTTCGATTAATATCTTACCATGCAGCTTTCCAACTGAACTTAGCAGGCTAATAGCCCTGTAATTTCCACATTCCATACGTGACCCTTTACCTTTATATAGAGACTTGATCACAGCCCTCTTCCAATCTAATGGCGTGTAACCCTACTCTAAACACTGGTTAAAAAGTTTGCGTATCCATGTGAGAATTATTAGAATTAACCGATAAATCATTCTTAGCATTTCTTAAGTCAGTAACCTGCAAAGTGCCTACTATTTTTGGGTGCTAACCATTAAATAATATTGTCAGTATATAATATATACATAAAATAAACGTTTTTGAAAAAAACATCATTATTTAGTTTGTAAAGTTGTATAAATAATAAAGGTACCTACAGATGGCACTGACTGCTACATTTTCTGGTAGTACGAGTTGCAGAAAATTTGTACCGAAAGGCACGGATTTTTAAACTTGCAATAATTTTATAAATATTAAAAATTATGTATTTTTCATTCGAGTAAAGTGGGGTGTGCAGTGATTATTTGTAAAAACGGACATGAAAGGCACGCCACTGCTTGCCAGTATTACCTGGGGAAGAGTTATGAGTCTTTTCAATTAGGTGACAACGAAATAATGGTCGCTCCCACAATCTGCACAAACGCTACAAACTATATTCCCAGACAAAGCCGGAGTCTCTGCTTCTAGTATTGGTCTCCTTTTGTGTCTCACATTCCAGTGATCCTTCATTTGCGAAGAGACAATTAGTTTCCCCTAGGCATCCGAACAGCAAACAATCGAGGAGGTAAGAACCAACCCTATCCCTGGGTCTTGTTATTCGCTTCTAGTCTGGTATACATATCGCGAGACGGTTCCTTACAGAGATGGGGAGTTTCATTCGCAGTAGTGAATCGTATCGGTCTTATTCCCCATGTCTTGTGATTTTGTTAATTGAATTATATCCTTTAATTCATTAAAAAAACATTGTAAATTTTTTCTAGTATTGGAAATAGCATTTAAAGGATAATAATACAACTGTAGTAAATAATAATGTACGTTTTTAAACACAATATTACTCGCCAAATAAAAACCGACTAAAAGTGAGTAAGTGACGCTCAATCACAAAAAATAAAGTACGAAAACACTTATCATGATATCCTACCATCGATCTAAATAAACGAACCCCAAGATTCGTACCTACTTATTAGGTATTCGTAAATTCACTAGGACTAACTAAAAACGAATTCGCCGCGGATATTGAGGAATGAATTAGGAACTTCTGACTAGTGTCTTGCAGTGACTTTATAAACTTGTGTCTTCAGGACCTAGTACGGATACACTCGATATCGACAGACCGGAAACGTGGTGACTACGACGTCACAACTGAATACGGAATGCATTTTATAATTCTTTGATTTAGGGAATACAGACTGCGATAGCGAATACATTTATCTTTTCTCGGAAGGTTTTTTCAATTTTATAGACAGGACTCAAACCTGCACCCTTCTGATATCCAGTCAGATGCTCTACCGTTGAGCTGTCGGCGACATTTATCTTTTCTCGGAAGGTTTTTTCAATTTGGATGAGTGTTTCAGGCTAATAATTATTGTTTATAAAAATAATTGTTACCCTTTGCGCTATGCACAAAAATCTTGTCTTAAAAAAAACTTTAGTTTATCAATTAATAAAATTATCAGTTCCCAATCAGGAAAAAAAAATACTTGACGGGAAAAATCAATATTTTAGTCGATATTTCGACTCGCAAAAAACCAAACAAAAAAGTTTAAAATAAACACGAGCAAAATAAAATCTACTTTTTCGTCAGAAACAGAGAAAACTGAGCTCAGACGTCATGAATTATAGCAAGTTTCGGAAAATTTAGGTAAACGTCGGTGTTTTCATTTCATTAGCACATAAAATCAGACGTGATGCTTTTGCTTGTTTTACATTTTCAAACACCCAAAAATTAACACCAATCTGAATATCGATAAAAATGAAACAATAACATACTCGTACTTTTCCATTTGCTTGGAAAATAAATAAATTCTAAACTAATTGTATAAATAGATTGGCAGGTGGATTATTTTGCCATTCCGAGAAAATTTCAACAAATACGTTCCCTTATTATCTATCGCGAGTACTTACTTCTAGCCGATTAGCTCCAATGTTATTTTTTATACAAAAGGAAACATAATCTGCCAATCGGGAGTGAAAAAACCTTTCAGTGAAATAAACATCACTAGGGCAGAAGTAAATTTGTTCTAAGCCATACACCGAACGATAATTAGAAAAATTGGAGAGATTTTTTTCAAGCATTTGGAAAAGTTTTTTCCCATCCTCACAACATATTGGGGATGCCGCAGTTCCACTGGCTTCGAACATTTGGGACTAAAAAAAACAGCCAGCTTAGAGCTATAATGCCACATACTGAAGAGATCAGCCGACAGATGTGTGATGTGGCGTGTCCGTGTGCCCAAAATTAGCTATTTTTTTCCTTACTTCTGGCGAAATAGATTAAACATTCCCAAATACTGATTTTATTTCTTGATCAGAAAATCAAATTCATCGTCCCGTTTAGGACCTGGAAGCAGAAAGGTATTTTCTTTCAAATATTTATAGATTACATTCTTGGGATAATCTTTCATCTAGTGCTACCAGATTTATTCGTTTTTAGCCAATTGTATGTATATCGATTCGAAAAGAGCAGCCTCCAAAGAGTAAAAGAAAGTAACACCAAAAACCCCCATTGTCCCATTCGTTTTCCTTTGGCATGGATTTGTATCGGGAGAACATATTCGCGAGAAGACGGGTCGTTTCTCTCCGCGACTCGCTCTTTCAAAATATCTCCTACGGCCTGGGAGAAGTATAGTCGCATATTCTGAATAAACATAAAAGAGTTTTTTCAACGCGGAGTTAACTTCGCCATTTTTCAAAGAATCCTGTTTGTAACCTTTGTATTATTTTAGTATATGAATGATAAATATGGCCTTTGAAACAGAACGTAAGCTCATTCAAAAACCAAAAAGTATGACTTAATATTAGGTAGGTATTACAAGTCTCTCCAGGGATTACGTATAAATGTATTAAATTTTAATGGGTATTAATAAACTAATACAAGGTGCCCAGAAGCTCGCAGTATTACATTATACAAGAAACTGTTTTGGTTGATGGTTAGTGTGTGTTTATATCGAGAATGTTTAAGTGGGAGGAATGCGACGTTACATATTCGCAATATATGCAAAACAGTAGGTACTCAGAGAAAATTTAGCAGAAAAGGACATCACACGTTTTATTACACAGGGTGACTGGTATTCGGTGCGATATATGGATGGATTAACGAATATTGAAAATAGCATGACCATGTTCGCCATAGTTAGCTCCTTATCGCTTCCCACACTCTTACCAATTAGTCACAAGCGTCGAGCTCCGAGCTATTCGAGGGTCAGTGTCTCTCTAAACTACAGACGTACCGGATATGCTTAGAAGTTTATGTTATTCATTGATATTTGGAAATTTACGTCGAGCGTAAAATTTACGTTGAGCGTAAAGTATATTAAATAAAGTACTTTTTCTATTTATTTCTCATTTATATATATTTTTTTATATTGGACGGGTTGTGTGAAAGTTCCTGCGCTCCTCTCACCATGAGCTCTCTAAATGTTGTGACTAAACCGGAGCGCTAATGTGAAATGGTAAACAGATACCCCCCGCTCAGTATTTACGTAGCCCTACCAGACGTTAACCCCGGTCCTCATCAGCCTAGTAAGGCCCTGTGTGTCTTCGATTGGTCGGCGCTCGGGCCTAATGATCTTATAGCAATTCCCTAACATTTATATAAAGAAAACACCATCTATATTGCGAAAATGTGATGACGTAAAATTTACGTCAAGCGCTCGCTCAAGGGAAATTATTCAACGCGCCCGCTGGAAGGTTAACTAAATATTCTTTGTTGATGATCAAAATTAGCCATACACTACATACACGTGCAGTGGATTCCAATCAGCAGAAGCATACCATGGACATTTTAAAGAATACCCATGTATTATGTAATTAAAAACACGTTCCCGACTTGATCAACGGATTCATACCTTATGCAAACCCCGCCTCCGATATCTTTTCCTCAGCAAAATGGGTAAAATATTCAACAATCTATCAGATATCGAATGAAGTAATGGATTACGCTTATTTCCATCTCAAAACTATTCAAAAGAAAAAAAGTATTCTCATTTAATATATTCCAATCCCTGAAGCAAGGATCATCGTTTACACACTAGTGACTAATAATCAAACAGAGTTATCTCCAAAACCACGCTTGAACAGCGGCGGTGGTGAGCAGAAACAGTGATGTAGAAACTGTACGAGCGGCGCCCAAATTAAATTGTCTGATGCCGGCCCGTCCCGATTACACGTGACGGGTTTTGACTGACGGGCCTCTGTAATTTGCTTTGTTAACTATTACAATGTATCGCCCGTTGCCGAAATCTGCGCGCACTTCATTCTTCATCGAGCATGTACTGTAAGTACTCGTACATCCCGATTGCATGAGAATTGAGCATGTACTGTACAACCCGATTATACGAGATACAGGGATCTAGTATTTGCCTGGATAATCGTGGCAGTCAATTGTATCATTACCGCCCCAACGAAGGCGTGACTGTGTTGGAAACTTATGGTAAATCCTTATGTTACTCGAAGGGTTAATCATATAAATTGATGTATCTGCAATACATTCAATACCATGCGAGATACAGATATTTTCAACTGCACCTTGAAAACATATAGAGTGAAACTGGCTGAATTTATCGTATGGTGTGAAAAATTTTATTACTTTTTTTAACTGTTCCTGTAATATCCACCGTTAACTTATTCTTTGTTCATAATATGAACACATATATATGTTTTAAACCACAATTTAATAGAATGATCGACCGGTTTCGGAAGTTCCCTTCCTTCGTCAGTACTATATTAAAACTAATCTAAGATGCAAACTAATGATAGACATACATGAATATTTAGGAATTGTAGTGGGAGGCGCACAGAGGGGAAGGGGTAATTAGGGTTTTTTTATGAGGAACCGAGCGGTTCACTGGAAAAATATCTAGAAGAGGACTATACGATAAATAATTTACTTGTGTATTTAACATACTAGAATTAATACTTAAAGATTCCCTGATTTCAAGTGCTTCTAAATTATACAATTTTTCGACTTTATTATTAGGGCGAAGAATTTAAGCTCCTTTCTCTTTATTAAAAAATATGATTGACAAACTTTGAAAAGTTATTGTTATTTGAACATCTTAAGAAGAACGCCTACGCAGCTTGTTTCATACAAAACGATGGATTTGAGGCCAAAATACTTACCTAAACCGAATAATCGTTTGTTTTTTCATCAAAAGGTAAATATCTAGTACGGAATGGAAATATTTTATTCAACTTGTAAAATAAAGGCCATCAATGAAATTGAATTTTCGTGATTTCAGAGGCAACTTTTGCAATTATTTGGAGGCTAATAGCGATTTAAAAATATGTTTTACCCCGTTTACTACGAAAGTATAATGAAATATTAAATATAAAAAAAAGTGTTAAAATAACCATTATCATGGACTTAAATTTAAATTATTAACAATCTATTTACGTTGAAACAGAAATTTGCCGTACATAATTTAAAATCACAACCCCAAAAAACGTGTTGTTTTTCCCTTATTTCGGCGAGGTAAGAAATATGTGAGCAATTTCTTATTTTGGTTTATCTATCTTTTATGCGGCTAGTTATGGTTAGATGAAAAAAGAAAATTAAATTTTAAATAGAATTTTCTTTGTTGTGTTTTTTTTTTATTGTGACACATGTGTTACAGTGCTAAATGTACGAGTATACAAAATTAAATTGTTAACATTTCCAAAAATATAACAGAAAAGCTTCATAAGTTTTGTATATTACACTCCAAATTTAAACTTAAGACTTACATTAAATGTAAAATACTAGGATAAATGATAGGATAATAAGATAAACTTTTTTTTTTGGGTATGCGATAAGCCGACGTAGCTCAACGGTAGAGCATCTAACCGGACATTAGAAGGGTGCGGGTTCGAGTCCTGCCGGCGACATTTATCTTTGCTCGGAAGGTTTTTCAATTTGGATGAGTGTTTTAGATTAATAATTATTGTTTATAAAAATAATAATTGTTACCCTTTGCGCTATGCACAAAAATCTTGTCTTAAGTTTTTAAGAACTTTAGTTTATCAATTAATAACTTTATTTTATTTTAGAAGGGTGCGGGTTAGAGTTCTGCCGGCCACATTTATCTTTGCTCGGAAGGTTTTTTCAATTTGGATGAGTGTTTTAGATTATTAATTATTGTTTATAAAAATAATAATTGTTACCCTTTGCGCTATGCGCAAAAATCTTGTCTTAAGTTTTTAAGAACTTTAGTTTATCAATTAGAAAATAAGAGAATTTTTTTGGCAGTAAAAATCAAAGAAACTGTTATTCTCTGTGAAGCATAGCCATGTTTTACATTTTATTCATTCTACTGACAGTTTTTGAACAGAATATAATTAAGTATTAAATTATATCATATCTTCAATCAAGAAACGTATTACTGACGACTTGATGAAGAGTTACTATCAAATATGAAATCATCATCATCATTACATCACGATTATATTTTTCAGTCTTTCGATTGTAGATGACATTGTCGGATGACTGTAGTGAGAGGTAGGGTTGATTGACGTGCGAAATTTGATGGAGTATTTGTGTGTGTGAGAGGGACAGGGTTTGATGCAGTAGTTGACGGTAGATTTAAATAAATATCAGCACCTAGTTGAGTATATTTTTCTACTTTGTCACCTTCATTAATAATTATGAACGTAGAAGGTATCGTTTCCTCTTCAGAAACATTTTCTATGTGAGAATCTTCTTCAATATCTGAATCCTGTCTTGAATTAGGGACCACGACTATTATTTTTTCCGCCCGAGAGAGTTATTTAAGCACCTGCAACATTATAAGACCTCCGTTAGAATATCAAAAAGTAATATAACTCACAAAAGTGTATTTTAAATTCATTTGTTATTAAGTACTAAATTAAAAATAAGAGTTTAAATAATTTTTTGCATGCTTGGCTATGTAACCATTGGTGTTACGAATTACATTCCCTAGTTACCTGCAATGTGACGCTGGTATAACATAGAAAAAAAAATTCAAAAAATCAATATAAATTGATTACATTATCGAAAAGTTATAAAACTATTAAATAAGGAGAAAATAAAGTAATGTATTTGCACACTTGTTTACTTCGTAACTGAGAAAATTAATAAAATATTAACAGATTACTTACCCCATTTCCCGACACGATATATCTCCGGTCAGCCATCATATCTTATTTAATGGAAGAAGCTACAGTTTTTTTTAATAATTGGTGACGTTATTTGACAGGATTATAAAGAAGAGGTATCTTTAAGTATTTCCATTACTCAAATTATCGAAATATTTGGAAACAAAATAGGAAGGTTGGTGTAATGTACATGTTACAGTGCCAAGATTAGGGTTAAAGATGTTTTATTTTTCTATTTTATTTTATGTTATCACATTTAGATAGCAAAAATGACAATTTAAAAAAAAAAAAAGGAAACCCGCAAATAATTTTCAAAGTTGCATCAGAAAATCATAAAAAATTGGTTTCTTAAATGCCCTATATTTCATAATTTAAAACAAAAATAAATAAAATACTTCTAATCCCTACTAAATATTTATTATACCTTTAATTAAAAAAAAAGATCTTTCAGTCTGAGTGGGTATTTGGGCCTTAAATTCGTTTATTTAATTGTTTGATTTTTGCTAATTCAACTTCGAAATTATCCGTTGATAGTGGGATTTTGACTGACCGGTGAACCACTTAAGGCTGAAGGATTTTTTTTTAACTTACTTATAATTGGAACAAAAACTTTTTCAAAACAAAGATTTAACTCGAAAAATCCAAATTGCCGTATTGTGACATTTGCCTGCAACATTACATAATATTTTTGTAAGTCCATTAAAATATTATTGTATTTTTTGTATTCATCAAGTTTTGCAGTGTTTATGTAGCTGCAGTGCGTCCAAATAAATTATGAAAATTTTTGGCCTGCATCACAATACAATATAATGCAAGCCGAAACAGTTACATATATTACACGAGTACATAATTTTGTTAAAACATTGGAAAAAAGTTCATTAAAAAGAGCGATGAATTCCTGGCGAAGTAATGTAGTAACTACTTGTCTCTGACATATAATTGTTTGAACAGAAAGAAATTAAAGAACAGGGTTTCTGTAATCACATAGAAACCTCCTAGTTGTTAAACAACTCAATTGATCGACATGGACCTTAATTTAATATATAATATAGATTTTTTTTTATTTCGTCGATAGGTATTATATATGCCTGAATTGTCAGGTACTCGGTGGACCACATATGCGAACAGGCATAGTGTTTTCTTCCACAAAACAGAGTGGTAGATACTGTCAGTATCGCCCTGGTGAAAGACCACCATTCAGAATCGAAACGTTGTTTGAAATGGCTTTAGCCGTGTTTGGTGACCAGATCTGAATAGCCAGTTAGTACCCCACCTTCCTCTTCCCATCTCTTTCCTCTCCAATACAATACATTCAGACATACATACCCCAATTGGGGATGCGATAGCTTCACGACTCCAAACTCTTGTGTGGTATCAGATTAAAAAAAGGGTCCTACAATGGACCAGACGCCCTTCCACCATCATACTTCAATAAAGGATATTCATTCCTCGATATCGGGGGTCAGAAAACTAGGTTATTTATCAGAAAAAAGGGTTAATATACACATTTTGTTGGTTCCTAAAATAATGATAATAGTAAAATTGTTAACATTAAAAAAAAAAAATTCCAAAAAACATATTTTATACAAAATAACCTTTACCTTTTTACATCTTGTAACGTATTGCTTCAAAGATAAATACATTTTCCAATTGATTGCCATCTTCAAATTACTTACAAATTTCACTCGTATATTTGCTAAAGACATCATAGTAAACTTTTTCATATATATGTATACAATATCCTAAGGCTAAGATATTAATTCCAAGGTATTTAGTGAATATTAAATAGAAATAAGAACATGAAAATATGGAGTTTTTTTTTGTTTTGTTATGGTAATGGAGTGTAGAGTAACCTTGAGCATCAATTTTTTTACATACTTTTATTTGGTCGCTGGCGTGGAAGGCTGTTAAGTCTAGTATAATCCAACGAAGGGATATTACTTACGTTTAACCCCTAAAAGGTCCCCCCCCTGCTTGATAATGCATAAACACCCACAAACGCCCAACTTTAACGCAAACAGAATTGAATTTCCATAGCTACACTGCATTATAGATGGGAAATTGAATCGCATGATTATGAAATTATCAATAATTAATAGAGGGGGTGGGGGGTAAATCAAAGTTTCATATACATATTACAGTTGTCACAATATGCATTTTTACACACTTTTATTTGCAAAACATTAAATTTGATATGTGATATTGGTGAATTTAACATTATGTTCGCTATATGGTGACAATTTTGCAGTGGACAAACGTAAAACTGATTTGTGATTTTTCGTCCTTCAAATGGTTTCGTGTTCTAGACCTCTTTATACACATATTTAAAAAAAAATCCTCGCATTTATAGGTTTACCCGAACAAACTTGTACACTTTAGCGTATTATCCGTCAAAAATGGATATTTAAAAAATCATAACGAAGATTGTCATCGTATTGTAGTTCAGCTAGCAGAAGCTGAGCTTCTACTAGCATATTTCGAAGCACAATCCAAGGGGGTTATTAAATACGTCTATGGTGGTCTCGACCTTCTTAAAATAAGGAAATCTTTCTTTGAAAGTGAATATTAATTCGGAAATTTGGTTCAATTAAATTGATTTGAAATCAGTCTTATGTTTATCATGTGAAATGCTTTCTGAATATCCCTGATATAATAACGGAGTAATAGAGTAAGGCAATTAATCAATCGGTTTAAATTAGACAGTTTTCCATACATGGAAAGTTTTTCATAATATGTATTGGTGTATACACATATTTTATTATTAATGCATTTAAGAGGAACGGCTCTGCGGCTTGTTTCGCACAAAACTTAATGTTGGATCACCAAATATGATATATTTTTTAAATACGATAAGCCTTCAAATAAAAATGCCTTTAAAATTAAGAAAATCGTTTTTTTATCGTGGTCTGTACTACATAATTTAGAACAAAAATATATAAAATACTTCTCATCCGTACTAGATATTTACTAAACCTATAATTTTAAAAATATATCGTTCATTTTGGATGTGTATTTTGGCAATCAAATCCAACATTAAGTTACTTATGAAACAGGCAGCGAAGCCATTCCTCTTAAGTACTTATTTATTTACAATGTTTCAAAAAATATATTTTTTACATTTCGTAATTTATACTATTCTGTTTGAAGCATTAATTTGCTTATTCACGGAAAAGACAGTTGTTGAAATATTTGCATCCCGATGATTCTAAAAAAATTATGATGGATTTAACATATTTTATAACCTGGGGGCGAAGTCTATATCTTTTGCGTTAGCTAACGCGTGTTAAATCGGACAATAAACAAACACATTTCGACAGTTTTCATAAATGTAGCGTTGTCTTTTGAATTTGCGTTAGGGATTTTTCTCTTAACGTATACGCAAACTTAACTTGTTAGCACGATACGGTCCACCAATCTGTAATATACTGTATGTAATGGAATGAAAGAATTTTTAAATTTCTACGAGTGATAGAAAGAATCTGCTTTGTGACGTATTTTAGTTGAAAATTCTGAAAAAAAAATCAAAAATGCCAAAAGATATTTTGCAAGACTGGGAACTATTTTCCCTTATATCTACGGTTCCATGACTCCAAGGTGATTTTTTTTTTATTCGTATCTTCATTTCTGTAGCTCCGAGTGAATTGATATTTTTGGATTCGTTTCTTCAGTTCTGAAGCTCCAAGTGAATTGATATTTTTGGATTCGAATCTTCATTTCTGTAGCTTCGAGTGAATTGATATTTTTGGATTCGTATCTTCAGTTCTGTGACTCCGAGTGAATTGATACTTTTGCATTCGAAATGAGATTTGTGATCTGAAGACGATTCTTAAAGAAATCACCAAGAACGACACATTTTCATAAAATTCCCTTTTCATTGGCACTAACTCATTACTCCTTTCATGCATAGTGTGTACATCGATAGTGGTTCAAACTAGTTCCACATAGTTTGGAACACCCCCCCGCAGTTCCCCCTTACCCCTCAGAAGTCCTGCGGTATAGTACACCACATACAAACAAGAACCACTTTAAAATTATTCTACTGTACAATTTTCCTCAATTTTCGTTTTAAATGTGAATACCGAAGTTATAGAGTCATAAATGTAATAAGCGTGTTAGACTTTTTTAAGAAATCTGACTAAAATTGTAAAAAGTGGTTGAGATTGGGACTTAGACTTCTTTACTTTGGCCGATTGAATATCTGCTTTTAATTTCTCACATAAAACCAAACGATACGTTGAAATTATCGTTAAATATTTTTATGAACTTAAGACGTAATTTTTTGGTCAGGGTTTTTTTCTGAGATCACACAATGTAGCTTTAGGTCAGTCAGCTTCAGCATTTTTGGAGTTAAGTTGACGGTACTGAATAGTACAACATCTTCAGGCATTGAACGTAGACTGTTGTGATAACCTTCTCTTTCTTCTTGAATATCTTTGTTTATTTGTTGTACTTTTAATCGTAGCGTTTGCGTTTTTATCACACGAATTGCTTGAATGAATAAATTGCTGAATTCCGTTAGTGGGTTTTGAACACAAAAATTCTGAACTTAGGTATTTATTCACGACAAATAGATGGAAAATGATATGTTTTAACATAGTGTTTTTTTTCGTAATTTTAAAATACATGAGGATTTTTTTACATTAAAAACTAATTACGCATATTGCAGAAAATTCAGAATACGATAGTTTTACTAATTTAAAACCGAATAAATTGGACTAAGGCATTTTCTGAAATTGGGTGTCCGTATTACATAAGACTCGCTCAAACTAATATTATTCAGATTGCGTGCCTTTGTATTGTTCTTGGCTGCCTTTATGGAGAACAACGAGCACAAGAAAATGAATACTGAATGCAATAATAAAGGCAAAAAGAATTACACTTGTATTTTGCATTTCTTACTGATGAAATATGCAAATTATTCCGAGGAATCTGCAAAACCGATGAAATATCTAGTGCTGAAAAAAAAGAAACGAAGTTTTTCTTTTTTTTCCTATTAAAATCAAGTAGGTAGATGGTGAAAATAAATATTCTTAAAAAAATGCCCTTTCAGCTGTTACATACATATGACGAAATCGTATTTTCAATAAGTTTTATAGAAATAATAAATTTTCAAATAGTTAATCAGAAAATAATAGTAAACACGTAGGCAGTGCCTTTCACATGCCAGTGAGAACTACTCTATCCAAATCTGTAACAATAATATAAGACCTGAGTTATTTAGATATATTCTTGTACCTAGATTACACGCTGTCAGTATCATGTAACACACAGAGGTAGCTAATGTATTTAACTCCGCGGTATTTGGATACAATAAGGTTATAATATTTCAATGAATATTAATGTAATATTATTAACTTCTTTATTACTCATTTTTAGTGTTTGTATAATCTAATTATACAACGCAAGAATATTTAAGTTGCCAAACTTCAGTTCCTTCAAAGGGATGATTTAGGCTTGTGTTGTCTCCAGACAGATCAGCTGCAGCCTCCCGACTGATCCCATGAAAGTTAATTCACTTTAGCGCCCTTCAGCCCCTATCCATATTTCATGGGGTTCTTTATTGGTGTTGGCAAACCCCCCGCTGAAGGGTGTAGGCGATGGGGGATGATAGTTCACGTTTTGTTTATTATTGTTTTACTGCGCTTTCATTGTTGTTGTTTTTGCTTTTCTCAAACTATTTAATAGGCCATTTCGAATGTGTTGCGGGTGTTTCTATGTTTATTCTTTCTCGGTTCTTCCAGTGGGGAGGGGTGAATTATTGCAGAATAAGATCGCTAAATGAAATGGGCTAAATGTATAACAAGAATGCTGCTGGAGAACCCCACTTTACTGACAACCGACATTGGGTATCCTCAATAACAAAGCCGCATTGTATCGGGAAATTAAGCAGCAAATAATAGTAAGTCGTGGCCATAATATCCCCAAGATAGATAGAGGTACGATGTGTAGATTTTAGGCCCTAAACTAAACTGTGTTTGTTATTGTTAAGACTAAATCTGCGCAGATTCTACCTTGTTATCAATACGGTATATAATGCTCCCGGTAATTATACACACCGATGTACTCCAGATATTGGAGTGGGGTTACGATGATAAAGCTGGTTATATATACAAGATTATACGCCATTGAAAGGTTGTTTTTAAAAGGTATTTTTATAAATCCTATCATTATTTTGTATCTTATGTTAGTTTTAATATAGTCCTGATTAAGGAAGGGTACTTCAGAAACCCGTTGATATTAAATTTAAGTGGTTTAAAAAAACGTATGTGTTTATATTATAATTGTGGTAAGTCACAATGTAAATTTTGCTTTTACGAATATGAATAAAAGAGTATTTCGCATACAGCCTGAACTTTATTCACACTTTACATATATGCATATTTATACAAACAAATACAATTGAATGCACTTAACGGGAATGCTGCCTGTTCCATACATAACTTAATTTTAGTTTTAAGGCCAAAATACCCATCCAAACTAAATGATATATATTTTCTTAATTAAAGGTTTAGTAAATGTCTAGTACGGATGGGAAGTATTTTATTATCACCGTTAGCCCCCAAATAATTGTTAAAGGTGCTTCTAAAAATCAATTCCTTTGGTGGCCGATATTTGAAAATGTAAAAGAAAAATAAATAAATAACTTTTAATCCGTACTAGATATTTACTACACTTTTCGTTGAAAAAAAAAAATTAGATTTAGGAGAGTATTTTGGCCTCAAATCCAAAATTAAATTTTGTATGAAACAGGCCGCGCAGCCGTTCCTCTTAAGGAATCAGATTGAACATTTATTGAACACGTTACAAAGGTAAATAATAAGGTATAGTGTATGAGGAGTGATTATTTTATAATCAATAGACACAACACTGTATGTGAATAACATTATCCAAGAAAGTATGAAAATTTACAAGTACGTTCACAAGGCGCGTGTTCATCGGTAAGTTGCCGATTAATCGATTGCAATCCATGTTTCTAACTCCCAACTAATTAGATACTTGAGATCTGAAACAGGAATTGAAAATTTGCAGTTTTCGGGCATATAACGCGAATTTTTGCATTATTCACGCGATTTTTAAATAAGTAAGTAATATTATATATATTTCTTTGCATATCGTTTTGATAAGTTTGAAATAATCATACAATCTAACGCAGCTTAGTTCTTATCGGAAACAGGGCGTACTGTAATTCATTTTTGGTTTTGAAAAAAAAAACAATGCTTTCTGCCACTTTTTTTTGGTTATATGATACCATAAACCACAACATAACTTTTGTTGAAAAATGGTACAGGTTTTGCTAAAAACTAAAATCGCTTTTTCCAAATCCCGCATAAAATAACGCGAAATTTTCAGATCCCTAATAATTTGGCATTATTACTAAAATTTAACTAACATTATCAAATTAAAATTAAATTCAATGCCACAAAGTTATCAATCATTTGAAGAAATTATAAATTAAAATTTACCTATACCCAAATCAGAAACTAGTCTCGATTAGAGATCGTAGTTAAATTTTGATAGATATTATTCATTTCTTCAATTAATGCAAAATTACACTGTGTAATCATTTTCAAAAAAATATTTAAGAATTATTTAGTTTACCACTTTTTAATAAATAAATAACAAATATAATTCATATTAAGACACCATCGATTTTTAATTCAATGTATATGTACAATTGGTTTTTAATCACTCATACCTAAAACGCCATTAGTTAAAATACTTGGGTTAAAAATCTTTACCATAAAAACCATAGAAAAAATATAATTTATTTTGAATCCTGGATATAATAAGCCTTCATATTTTTTTTGTTAATCTGGTTACCCGTAGGTAATGTAACTACAGGACAAAAACAAAACCAGAAATAACCATCTGTTATATCATAAAAATCTTCACTGGCTCAAATGTCCTGAAAGAATCCAGTTCAAGCTTTGCTGGATGGTATTTAAATCAATTAACGGGATGGCTCCGGCTTACCTATCGGAACTCTGCATCCCAGAAAATTCCAATTCACGCCAGGCAACTCAGATCAGCGACGTCATCGGCCATCGGAAGGCTCAAGGAAGTAAAGCGCACACCAGACACTAAGTTCGTGAGCTTTCAGCGTGTCGGGTTCTAAAGCCTGGAATAAACTGCTATACGATCTAAGATTGATTAAAGACTTGACAGAATTCAGAGCAAAACTCAAAACTTATCTCTTCGGACAGTCATATCCATGAATGGTTCAGTTACCTAATAAACAAATAATTTAAATATTTGTAAATGTAAATAATTATTATCAAAAATCTCAAATAAAATATCTTTCAAATAAGTACCTACTCTTCTTTTGTCAATAACCTTCTAATGTATGTAATATCAATGACAAATAGGATTTAATCACTAACTTCAATGTCATGCAATGTGCAGTGTTTTCTAATATATCTGTCCTGTGCGTGCAAAGTCATATCATCTCAGCCAAAAATATTGTAATTTAACGTTTAAATCAGGAGTGCCCTACCGAGTAAGTATGTTTTCTGTATATGTACATAATAAGATAAACCCTAATAAGTAGTATTTGTAAAGCGCCCTTTAGGTGATTTTTCACAAAAACGGCGCTATACAAGTCATCCAAGCATTATTATTATTATGTATTATGGTACATTTTCAGATTTATGCTACTCTTCTGTTCGAAGCATTTGCTTCTGTGTAGAAGAGGAGTATACATCACTGTGATAATTTATCAGTAGTTAAAGAGAAAAAGAAGAAGGTGAAAATAATATAAGTAATACAAAATATTAAGTACACTTATGAGGTATTTTGAAGAAATAAACAGAAACATCGTTTTTTGAACAATTAATAATATCATCATGACTGTAGATCACATACGAGAAAAAGAACATTATACATAAGTGCATAAGAATTTTTTACGGATAATAGAAAAGGAGAGAATTTGTAAAGTAAAATAAAATATACACCTTAAATCAAATAAATAAAAAACTTTGTTGTACAACCTAAGGAAAGGTTTTGTTAATTTACATAAAAATAGTGCACGAACCAGTTTACCCGACAAGTATCTAATCAAAATGTCCTTTATATACAGTGTATCCAAAAGTTTCTTCGGAGGAAAACAAGTCCAACTTAGCGAACTTACTTGTTTGTTCATATAACTTGCAGCTCGTATATTATAGGCCTTGAAATAGAAAACACTAGGTAAAGCAATAGTTAGCAAATAAAAGATATTGTAACACAGTCCATTCATTCATTAAAACAAAATATTAATACTATTGATCATCAAATGACTTTTTTAAGATTCGTGGAAATTTCAAAGATGACTATAATAATATAATACAATACGAGTATATATATATATATATATATATATATATATATATATATATCTTTATTGTAATTCAGTTTGCAAATATAACTAAAATACATGTATCATAAAGTATACAGTGTTTTATAAACTAGATACATAAAAGGAAAATAGAAAATAATATATAGCAGTAGTGATAATATAATGCAAAGAAAAGAAACGCATCTTATAAGTTGAGGTATCGTGTAACCTGTCTCACAGGCAGTAATTTTGCATATTATTTTATAATACCCATGAATATCCTCCACTGATATTAAAATATGTTCAGTAACTGATTAAATTAATAACTTCGGATTTGGGTGAGTGCACCGTTAAAGGCCCCTTTTAAGGCGTCTTTGAGGCATCTTTATTTTTAAATTGTTTATTTTTTTACATTTTGTTTGAATCTTTTTGGTGAATCAGATTTTTAGATGCTTCATTTTCTGAGACATCTAGAATAATTAAAAATTGAATATATTCTTTGGACTTTTATAAAAAGTCAATAGATGTCTCATATAAATAAAAAATCGGATTCTAATACGAGACACTGTTTAGTTTGCAATTGTGTTCGGGTAGAACTTTCGAGTAAACATCATAAAGATAGCTGCCAATAATATGAGATTAAAAATGGAAAAAAATATTCACATATCTTGAATTTGAGATATGATATCGATGAAGATGACATACATTGAACTGGTCTCATTAGCTATGTCGGTTGAGCGTTGCCCCGGATAGGCAGAGGACCTGGGTTCGAGTCCCAGATGCGACTGATATCTTTTTATTTTCTGTCTTTTTTTCCGGTTGCGTCTTTCATTTAGGATATGTTAATATTATTTTCTTCAATGATTATTTATTATATACGAGTATGTTCCAGATGCAATGCAATTTCCGTAGACAGGGTTTTCAAAATCTTGCTTCTAATCCCATCTACTCTGACAGAGAAGTGTTTTTTTTAGATAATTAATTATTTTTAGAATCTCTTCCCCCCACACAGTTGGAAGGATGAAGCTACAATTGGAATATTAAACTCCTATTTCTTACATCTTACAACGGAGTTAAGACCATTTTTTGTGTATACCACAAACCCATCGTTCTGACTATAAGGTTTTTTTTTAATTAATGGAAGTATGGTGTTTTATGAATTTAGCTGTCACATTTTTCAAACAGCATTCTGTAAGAATAACAATATTAAATTCTATATTTAAGTGGTTAAGCTGTATCTGGAGATCGTTAACGTTTTAATTAATTGATACATATTTTAGCATCTAATATTGTAAACAAATTGAATTGATCACCTTTTTCTTTGTATGTTTTTTTTCTATGATAACAGCTATATTATGATTCGATATAAAAAAAATACTGCCATCTCCACTATCAGGCAGATGACAGCTGTTATCAGGACAAATTATGATAATTTATTCGGAAGAGTCGGGGTGAAGTATCAGAAATATCGCAAACATTAAAATAAATTTGAAATGAATTTTTTATACACGTATTTTTCTATTCACAAATACTCTAAGAGTGGTTATCCCTTATACTTATTACATACTGCAGATCTAACTTACTAACAGGTAGCAGATAGGACGGACCGCCAAACATCTCGATCTTGGCACACACTTCTTGCTTCATTCACTTTCATACAACGTCTCATACATTCTCTTCTGTTATTCCGACTTCTGACATGGCCCGACTCAAGTATTATATTCACTTGATCGTGCCATGTCTTCCTCGGACGTCCCCGGCTACTTCTTTCTTTCACATTCGCGTCATATATTCTCCTTACACTCCTCTCTTCGTTCATTCGCTCTACATGCCCAAACCATCTAAGCGTCTCTTTCTTAGTCTTGCTCACTACGCTTACATAAGCCTTGCATTCTTTACGAATTTCAACATTTTTCACACGATCATATATGGTTTTACCATACGTTCGTCTTCGAGACCTCATTTCTATAGCATTCAGTCTACTTTTATCCTTCCTCTGCCAGTTCCATGCCTCACTGCCATACATCGCGGTTGGTATCAGCACTCCACTGTGGACTGCTAGCTTCGCTTCTTTGAACAACTTTTGGTTTGCGCCAACCGCGTTCAGTCCTCCGTTAATGGAGTTTCCTGCATTAACCCTTCCTTCAATATCCCTATGAGTCTTTCATACTGCAGATCAATTATAAACAAATACTGTTCTATTAATTGATAAACTAAAGTTCTTAAAAACTTAAGACAAGATTTTTGTGCATAGCGCAAAGGGTAACAATTATTATTTTTATAAACAATAATTATTAATCTAAAAACACTCATCCAAATTGAAAAAACCTTCCGAGCAAAGATAAATGTCGCCGGCAGGACTCGAACCCACACCCTTCTAATGTCCGGTTAGATGCTATTTATCAATATTAATAAATAATTAATTTATTTATCAATTAATAAATATTTGACAAGTCAAAGCAATTTTCACCAATAAAATGTAGACATAATTTGTCTCGACGCCATCTATTTGAGGGATTTAGCCGTTACAAGCCTCTCTCATACTAATAAAGTTGGTTGTTTACAGGTGAAAATATAATAAAAACAGTAATTATTGAATGGAACACTAGTATATATTGATTAACTTGGCGGGTTTGCGATAAGCCGACGTAGCTCAACGGTAGAGCATCTAACCGGACATTAGAAGGGTGCGGGTTCGAGTCCTGCCGGCGATATTTATTCTTGCTCGGAAGGTTTTTCAATTTGGATGAGTGTTTTAGATTAATAATTATTGTTTATAAAAATAATAAATACTGTTCTGTTAAAAAAATAATACATCTTTCAAAAAAATTATTAGTTTGACAATAGTCAACAGTTTTCGTAAGGCACAAAAAAACTCATTACTTCATTTTAACTTCTTGTTTATATTTTTATGCGGAGCAACGCTTTTTTATGTTTCTTTTCTAGTCATATAAATTGGAAGACGAGTGTCTTTGATTAATACGTTAGGTGAACATTGATTATTGGATTTGCAATAATAATATTAATCATAATATTTTCGTCTATAATGTGTGCTGTGTCGTCCACATGATGTTCCAAATAAAGAAAAATAAAATAACTTTTTAGAGCTTCCAAATACCAATTTATCTATAATCATTAAAATCAATCAGTCTATTTGTTTGTTAGTCATCGATTTTCTCGAAAATCACTCAACCGGTTTCGCTGAAAATAGCACAGTTTGTTTTTATTGGTGCCGGGAAGGTTTGAAGAGTAGTTTCAATAAAATCCAATATGTTAAACTGTTGCTATAACGTTTTAAAATTAGTATAAAAACATTGAACCCGCCATGTTTTATTTAGTTTAGCCCATAGATATAACACTCTAGTTAGCCACAGATTACATATTCAAAAGAAGAAGGTTTTTTTGGTAGAATATTTTCAAAATGGAAAAAAATGAATAGGTACCTACTTAAGAACTTTATGATTTAGAAATATTTTGAAAAAAATAAACGTTTGGAATGAAATAAAATATTCAAATTAATGTTTCTTTATTTTGAGATTGGTACTTTCGCTGTCAAATCAATAGTTGTACCCGAGCAAGTACACATCAGCTAGTCCTTTATAAAATTAAACCTCACGCAATGCCGTTATTCCCTACTTCGTAATAAAAATAAATGGACTCAAAGCTTGCTATACATTAATGATGTAAAATCGTTCAAAACTAAACCATCTCATTTTTATACCTCAATGTTCGACCTTCTGTTTCCCCTTTCAATGTAAAAATGAGTAGGCAGTAGGTAGATTACAGGCTTCATTATTCATTTCTCAAAAAGGACGTGAAAATGTATTCCACAGATAAACAAATACAACATGTGGGCACAATATGTGGCCACTGGCAGAGTCAGGCACATTGGCTGTGGTCAGTATGAACTATAAATACATGTTTTATATTCCTATTGAAGCTTTAACTAGCTTCTGCGTAGTTATCTTTGGTCGCCCAGTACTATGCAATAATTTTTACGCGATGCATAGGTAATTAAATATGCAATTCATTTATTTGCATTTATGCTAAATGCAGTTTGCTGATGTTTGCGTTCCACTTTAATTATTCTAGCATATAATTACTAAACGAATTTCGGGGTTGAGCTGAAAAATATTGCAATGATTTAACAGATTTGATTAAAAACGAATATCAAAGCAGCAATTTTAAAAAATACATTGCAAATAATATTAAAAAAACATGTGCGTACATGGCTATTCCCCGGTCCCCGGTTGATACAGAGTAACAAGAATTTAAAAAGATCTGAATTATTATTGAAAAAAAACTAAGTACATTGAAAATCAAACGGCTTCTTATTTATTTTAAAAACGGTCTGGTGGATTTCAAATGTCTAATGAAAATGATATTGGCTCAAAAAGTTGCGGTGATAATGAAAGAAATTTCATTACGCCAGAACGCACAGCTCAGTAGCATTATTTGTGTGGAACAGATGCAAAGATTTTAGTTTTATGAATGAGATCAATTTGACGGGGAGAGGGACGTCGGAGAGTTATTATTTATTAATTCAAAATAATGATAATATTATTGTGCAATACGATAAACATGGTGTTTTTAAAAAGAAAAATATTTATAGCATTTATCAAAATATAAACAGAAATATTACACATTTCTCACCGTTCTAGGCATGTTTTACAAAAACCTTTAAAATTTGAATATTCTTAAAAAATGCTGTGAAGGTTTTTCTGTGACATGTCGATAAGATAAATTAAAAAAAAACAACAGTGTGTAGTTTATTTTTTCATGAACACTACGTAACTTCAATGTTTTTTTTTGTAATGCGGATTATTAGTTAATTTTATTTATAAAAACGCAACGATAAAGTATTAAAAATACTTTTTTATACTTTAAAAATCATATTCGTATTTTAAATATTTTGTAAAACTTACAATGGGACGGTCAGAAAAAGTAATATTTCTGATTATATTTTGATAAATGCTAAGCCTATGTAAATTTATAAAATATTTAGTAAATATTTTTCTATTTAAAAACATTATATTTATCGTATTACGTAATAATACTATCATTATTTTGAATTAATAAATAATAACTCTCCGACGTCCCTCTCGCCCTTAAGAATCCTATTTAAATTTTTTAGGAAAAAAGTGTTTTTATAATTTTTTCTGATAGGGATTATAAAAGCAAAATACGAAAGATTATTAAATACTGTTTAAAAAATATTAAATTTTACATGCGTACTGCATAGTTAATTTTTTAAAGTAAATCATGAATTTTGTAATTTGCAGTGTTATGAGTAGTAACATATTCTCAATGTATTTTAATAACATCATTCTAATATTTAATCATTAAAGAAGACAATATTAACAAATCCTAAATGAAATACGAAACCGAAAAACTATCTAGATTGCAATTATATTCGGGTAGTACTTTGCAATCATCATAAAGATAGCAGGCAATAATATGGGATGTAATGGAGGATAATATTGACAAGTCATGAATTTGAGGTACGACATAGAGTAAGATGGCGTAAAGTGAACTGGTCTCTTTTTTTAAATTTAATGTAAATCAAATTTAATAATGTTATTATTAAGTTCTGAAAGTATTTTTAGTTTTCATTATCGTGACAGCTGTTCCGGCGTTTAAGCAGCAGTCAAACTGACAGTCACAATAATAAAAACTAAAAATACTTGCAGAACTTAAAAATTATATTATTAAATTTGATTATTAAATTTAAAAAAAAAAAAAATAAAATAGAGTTCTACGAATTAAACACAAAAACAATTAATTAACTGGTCTCATTAGCCAAGTTTTATTAGACACCTTTTTTTTATTTTGAGTGTTTTTTTTTCCGTTTCGTATTTAATTTAGGATTTATTAATATTATCTTTTTTAATAATTTTATATCTTGATTAAGTCAAACATTCCCTCAAGACGTTTTACGACGAAAAAAAAATTGTTGGAAAAAAACCTCATTAAAAAATTTAAAATATTATGTTTCAGTGGTAAAAACAGATCGTTGAAGACGACATAAAATAAACGAATGTTCGTTTATGCAACAGAAAGTAAAATGTCATAAAATTAATCACGCGTATGATTGTTTTATTTTAGCAAAGCCCGTTTCCAAACAAGGGATTTTATGAATATTGCCCGAGTCTACTATGGCTGGAAAACATGATTAAATCTTTCCACAGCCGCTGTTTTCAGAGTTCTCAGTAATCCATAAATTTCCCACAAGCCGTCATCTTTACGATAGGATTCAACGTTCACATCATCTTCTTCTCATTCGCCTAAAAAGTTTTCACAAGATTTCATTTTGGAAACTTCATAAATTTGAGGATGTTCGTAAATAACGCTGTTCAAATATGAAGGAGCCTAAAATCCCAAAAGCCTTACTGGATTTAAGGCTTGAGGAAATTTACGCTTTGTCGATTTTTGAAGGATTTCTTTCTCTAATATTGCGTGTTCATTTTTTTTTCGTAATTTTAGTTAGTGGTTCCTGTTGAAAATGACGAAGTTCATAATTCATTTGAAAAACCTTTGCATTTATCCCATATTGAAGAAGTCTTGGTACAGGGCCTCAAGTACTATTAATTCTGGATCTATTATTTTCTAATAGAGAGAAACCTAACAAAATCTCCCCCACATTGACAGTTTTAACTAGTGTGCGCCTCAAAATGATCTTGTCTTTTAAGTTGAAGTATCATAACACTCCCACGTCTTGCAGGCTTATCACATTGAAGCCTTTTTGGTGGTAGAATATCTTGAAACTGTGCTTCATATCCAGTCCATCAAGGTCTCAGTTTTATAAATCTTGTTATCTTGTCTGCCAGACACCATTTTCTTGGATATCACAAAATATTCGTCGTGGGATCGTCCTCATAAATATCCAATATTTCGTTAGGGTCGAACACCCGTAGCCACAGCATAACGATGATCTTAAATGTGAAAATAATTGAAATTTTTAGTAAACTTGGTAGAAGACTGGCATTCATATTTAAAAAAGAAATATAGTCTTCCTTTTCTGGTTGATCTTAAGTTTTAAACAATTTTCTCTCTTTAATATTACATGTACATAAACAAAGCTAGAAGTAGGCAGCGAATTTTTTTTAAATACTACCCCGATTAAAAAACCTTTTTTCCGGAATATTACCTGCTAGCTTTCTCGGGATTAAGTCAATTTGGTAATAAGCTCTACACTACCTCCCGTATATCCCGCCTCCCTGAGTGAATACTCAAACATCTGCCAAGCTCGAGTATTTTAATAAACGTTTGAGGGTAGTTTTACACCGGTTCCGAGACGCTGCGGGGTGGCGAGATGTTTTCATCTTCCCAGTTTATGCCGCACCCCCGTTCTCATTTTGAGTTGCCAACTCATCTCATAACTAATAGCATTAACTCACCTGGCTGCAGATATGAAAAGCCGACACAGGACCAATAATTCACAAGCTTGAGTGACAGTTATTTACAGCCTCATTGAATTAGGAACCAATAACGTAGAACGAAAGCATCGCTCTGGTGAAAGACAACTATTCTAAAGTTGTTGGATTGCCGCTGCTTTTGATAGATTTTACTTATATTATTCAGTTATGCTCGCACATATATCGCAGAGCAACGATATTTCGAAACAGAATTGTGGTTGGCATCAACGCGGTATTATTCAAATTGAAGTAGTTAATAATATTGGTTGAACAAATTGTATTTCGTGGAATATCTGATCCCTTGGGCAAATAATTGAAGTTGCCACGTAAACGCGTCAAGTACAAACCAGACAAAATGTAAGCAGAAATCTTTTCAGAGAAACAAAGAAGCGATGAATTTCCCAGAATTTCCACGGGATTATTTAAAATAGTTCATTTTAGTATTTTTTATTGTGACAGCTGTTTCGGGATTCAATTCGTTCATTTCGTTATTGTACTTTTAAGATAATAAAATCACTAGCAATTATAATAAATCTCAAGGCATATTTTCCTTATTTTATTCGATTTTTTAACTAAAAACATTTTGTTTTCCCATTAAACCCATTTCAGTAATTTTATTTTGTAAAACGTTTCGCTGTTTTTTATTTAGGTACTTTTCGTATTTCTCTTGTTATTGTTTATTTTAATTCTTACATCGTGGTGAATATCGGCAAACACGCTCGTTATCGTACATAAACAACACGAATACAAACATTATAAATGATTCACAATGTAAATACGCAATTTCCAAAGCGCTATGTATCCGAAATAATGCGACCCAATAAAATGGTTACTGTGAAACATTAAGATAATTACCCGTGTTGAATGGTAATGTTCGCCGCTAATCATGGGATGCTGTGCGGCAAGGACCACGGGGGATGGGGGGTGGTAATACCCCCCGGGAGGGCAGGAACTATTAAAGCCTCCACACTGTGTGCCACTGTGCCATACAACAACCCCTGGATAATTAATTGTTCATTGAATTTCCTTTCAATTTGGATAAACTCGCGTGGTCGTGTTTTCTTTTCAAAAGTAAGAACAGTCGTATTTCATTTGAAATGATATACTACAATGATTTCATATTTCTGTGATATTTTTTATTCTAAATAGTGATAATGGTTGACAATATTTTAGAGAAACATTACACTTTCACAGTAATCTCTGCGAACAAATTGAGCATAAATCGGGTTTAGATGTAATTGCATTAACTGGATAGTGACTTTAACAAGGGAACAATGTCGACAGAGGAATGCAATTTTTTGTGTTTATTTGTAATAATAACATTATTATTAAGTCGGCATAAAATTTAAGTTCGAAATTTCGGCAAGGCTGTATTTCAGGCAATGTGTGTAAATTTGGTAGCATTTAAGCAAAGTTCAGAGAACAGTCCCGCTGTAACCTATGAATTAGATAGGTATACCGGGGTAGGCGGCGGTACATATCGGAGACCGAATTCCCGCTATCCCCTACCCGCCGGCACTAACCAATCTAAAATAGAAATGCTAATACATACACCAATTTCAATTGGTTAACCTATTCGAAATTCATGCAGTATTCCGCGGCTTTCATTCGAAACTACATTATTTATCAACTACATTAAATCCCGGGCAGGAGTCCCTGCTGTGAACCCACGTTAATAATTATTCATTTGTCATCGTCGTCATCGTCGTCATCGTCGTCATCGTCGTCATCGTCGTCATCGTTGAAACGTTGCTTGAAATGGCTTTTAGCCGTGTTTGGTGACCAGATCTGAATAGCCAGGTATTTTCCTACCTCCCTCTTCCCCTTCTCCTTCCCCTCCAAAATACCTTCAGCCTCACAACATTCCCCAATTGGGAATACCATAGTCTCACTGGCTCCAGACGGTTGGGAGCAGTTGGGACTCTTGTGCGGTATTCATGTAAAAAAAAAAAAAAAAAATCGTCGTCATCGTCGTCGTCATCATTAATACTGAAATAATCTTTATCTTATCAACGTTGACAAACTTAAAGCGTTCGTCCATACAGTCTAGTAACCCGTGTGTCGCGTCGGTCTGATTTTACAGACCTACTCTCATCAAAAAGTCACCTAAATCTTTTCGTTTTTTATGGAAAAATGTAATACCTCACATCACATTTAATGTATCTACTGAACATCAAAAAAGTATACGAGCAACATGCTTTTAAGAAGGAAATAAAGCTGGGTTATATTTATTATTTTATAAGAAAACAGATATGAAAGGGATTTAATGAGGTTGACATGCACGACGTCATTGGATATTTATTCATCTCTTGTTTTTAACAATTCATTATTACATCAAGTATCCTCCGTCCGCAATACGGCTGCCAGACTACTTTGTATAAATTCATTTCATTCGTTGAATATATCACAAAACAAGATTGAAAGCGCGAGAGTGTATGTACGATGTAGGAATTATGATTTTTAGTTTTGTAGGAAATAAGTTCGAGATAGAATTGGTAAATTCAATGAGCACCAGATAACAACGTCAACGAATTCGGAGATCAACATATACATCTCGGACGAAAACATATATATATATACACATTTCAAAATACTAACACTTAAAAAAATGGTTAACGTCTTGAAAATTCTTCTACTTTTTAAATATTTTAATATCATGGGAATTTTCCTTCATTTTTTGCACCTGTCTTTGTTTTATCCTTGAATCAATCCACGACAAAAAAAACAGTATTCTTCCAAAGACTAGCTTTTAATTCCTCTTGCAATAAGTGGCCAGATCGTAATGCTAGGTTAACTGCCAATTAAAACTTCCCCAATATACCCAAATTTTAGTGAAGTAATATCCTTTCACTGTTCTCGGCCGTCGTATTTATTTTCAGTACCTACACGAGAAATCAAAAAAACCGTAACCTTATTTTATAATGAGAAATAAAATGGCATAAATAAATATTCTGAAAAGTAAACACGGTTAGTTTATTTAATATCTGAAATACTATTTACTTATTACGTAGTTTTCTTAAATAAGTGTAATAATGCAGTTTCCTTATGTGTAATTTTGTAGTTATCCTTAATAAGTGTAAGAATATAGAGTATTATGTAGTTATCTTAATTAAGATAATTATTAAGTTTTCTTAATTAAGATATGTATTAAGTTTTCTTAATCACGTTAACTGTTAAGTTTTCTTCATTATGTTTTTTTTAATTAAGTTAATTATTAAGTTTTCCGAATTAAGTTAATTACTCAGTTTTATAAAGTAGTTCTATTAATATTGTGTAATGTCAGTTATTGGAAATAATATCAACTCAATAAATATAATTTTAATGGTAATTTCGAGACTTAGAACTGCAAAGAGTCAATAAGTGTTTCGTAAAAGCAAAAATGAATATTTATATTCAAGACGCCATCGATAGGTGCAATCATCTTACTCCCGGATAGAGTAGAGGTTCTGTGTTCAAGTCTCAGTCGCGACAGTATCTTCTATTCGGTTTCATGTTTTCGTTGAAATTTACTGATATTATTTTCAATAATTAATATCACAATAAGCATAAGCTTTAATGAGTTAATTACGATTTAATACTTACAACGTGTTTCTTTGATAGTCGAGCATTACCTTTAATGGTTTCTTTTGATGTTGCTCGTAAATAAGCCGATAAGCGTTATTTACCATTTTATTGAGATGTATCTAGTTATATGTATTGTATTCATTAAAACTGTTTCACAGCCCCATGCAAGATGATTTCAATAATATATACATACATATTTAATGCGTAAACCATATACATGCTTAATTAGGGTTATTTTCACCGGGAAAATTTTGTAAAATTTTCATTTTAAAACTTGACTCATATTTTTTTAAATTGTGTAAGTACCTACCTGATGTGTGAAATATATTTGTTATGTATTAATTGTTCTTCTCATAATGTTCACGACATTAAAAAGATACTTAAAGATACTTATCATGGTTTATACGTGATGACTTAACTTTATTGGATAAATGTTTCAATTAATGTTAAAAAGAAGACCAATGTCTTCTTCATATTAAAAACACCCGTTGATAGCCGAGGGGAAGATTGGTGGAAGACGTAGCAGAGAAAAACGACGCATTTCATGGCTTCAAAATCTATGTGACTGGAACGAGTGCAATTCCAAGGTTGCGACCTGCAGATTAAATTGCTATATAAGTGTATCATCCCGACGATAGCCAATTGCTCCTATAGGAGAGGATTCTAGAAGAAGAATAACGGACAGAAAAAATAACAAG
The DNA here is from genome assembly GCA_022606495.2 of Halesus radiatus. Taxonomy (NCBI): domain Eukaryota; kingdom Metazoa; phylum Arthropoda; class Insecta; order Trichoptera; family Limnephilidae; genus Halesus; species Halesus radiatus. The sequence goes on along the minus strand of JAHDVE020009996.1, from coordinate 97,710 downwards.
CCTTCAAAGAGCCAAGTAAAGTACTAGATAATTCTGAAATTGTGATGTTATACGAAAAAGAGCATAAAAAACCCGAATCAGAAGTAAAAATAAACCACTTTGACAACTTCAAAAGTAGTACAACTTTTTACCGGATTTTTTAATTATATATTCATGAACATTAGTGTCCATAGCTATGAAACTCTTTTTGATTTTTTTTTAAGTTAACTGTGACAGCTGTCTGTCGCTCCAACATAAATATTTTAAATTGGCAACAGCGGTGAATTAAAAAAAAATCTGATGCTTGGTTTACATTCAGCCACTGCCTCGCTACTCGCGCTGCTGTATTTACTCCCCAAAATACTTCTGTAGCAGCGCCGAAGGCAGTGAGTGCTTATGTCGAGGCCTCAGACTTACTCAGTGATGCCATTCCTTACGAAATTTCAGTAGATCTACCGATTTCAGCAAAAATCTAAGGATCTACCAAAATTTCATTGAAAATCTACAGGCATTTCAAAACATCTTGAGAACAGTTTTTTCATGATTCACATATCAATGTTTTAATGTTCTCTCTTGAAAACTTTGAACAAATTTGCATTTACATTGATTTGTAAACATTTTAATTGGAATATTCGTGATTTGCTAACACAACACATTAGCATACTTTAAATTTAAATCCGCCCCTACTCGTCGATAACTGTTGAATTTGTTTATAGTTGCAACAGCTATCGACGAGTAGAGGTGGGCAAAAAATTGAAATAAGTCTTTTTTTTAAATCCCATAAATTCTCACCTACCGATTTTTGTCGTCAATCTACCAAATTTTTCAACTCCCGTCTACCGATTTTAAGTGTCGCCGTATGGCATCACTGGACATCCTCGCATTCGACCTTAGGCAATCGAGGATGTAGAATTAGTTGCAGCTTCAGCGCTCTGCCTCCTGAGTTTATGTAACTGGCAATATGTCAGCGCGAGTGACCTGTTTACATACTTGCGCTGCCCACTTTTATGTTTATTTCCCTGCTCATTGCCACAGAAGTGGGCTGAATTTAACCCAGATCAGTTTAATTGTTAATATGAAATCTAAATATTTGTTTGAAGCGGCAGAATACAATTAATTGACAAATTAATTTATTTATTTAACGACATCAGAGCAGCTGGCCAATTCTGGATTAGTGAAGTTTCGGTAAGGTGAATTTAAATGCTAAGGATATCCATGAACAAGGTAGGCTTATTCAATTTCCGTGGCATCCTTCCGTTTCTCTTCAGTCCTTCCTTCATCTTTTTTTCTCATATGGTTGTCCATATCAACTTCGCCGCCAGTTCCAGAATTGGGATTCTTTCAGAGCTATCGAGACAGTCATAATAAAGCATATTCCTCATTTTTCTTCTATTACTCGGGCATTTAAAATAATTACCAGTCGTGCGGTCCAGAGTTTCGTTCTTTGGCTAAATTATTTTCACACAAAGCCTTTACATACACACGAAACTGTGGAGAAACTTCCATTTTAGTATGGTAATTTGAAATGAGGCCCGCGGTATTTGAACAAATTATAATTTCAGTTGAAATGGTTTGAAATAAGGTAACTCCAACTGCGCTGCGGTCGAACGCAAACTCCTGAAAATAGTTTACATTACTGTAATGCTATATCAGTATAATTATCTGAAAATTAAAAGTGCAAATTGTATGATAAGTGCCTACAGACTATAAGAGTTTATTTAATAATAACTTTGATGTCTGCGCTCATAAAACAAAGAAGAACACAATATATACGATGTGGGCGTGTTTTGTGGTACTAAAGTCTGATTTAATTTCAAATACAGAAATACGTTTCATCATCAAAAAAAAACTTTCATTTCGATCAAATAGAATGGCAATCAATGGCGTGCATTGCTCTATGTCCAAAGGAAGGTTGTGTATAGTTTTTCAAGTTCGGGTACAAAAATTACTAGCGGGGTAAAAATTACGGTGAAAGCTTTTACAGTTCCATAGTTGTACTGCAAGCAGTATACGGATGCATGGCTTTGCGTTGCGTATCCCACAAAAAAAATTGATTTACGAAGTCAAATGTATCGCCAAAAATTATGGGTTTCCAATCGAAAGGTGTAAAATCGAAAATCGAAGAGAAACAATTTATTGATGTGGAACGATTGTGACATAAAAAAAGGTTCATTAGGTTAAATGCACGCATCGGTGCGCAAATGCGTCCACAGCCCGCAACACTGTTGTGTAAAAATAAATAAAAAATGTTAATATCTATTAAAAGCGTCTTACGCTTTTTAAGGTCATTTTATAAATATTTTACAGTCGTAAAATTATAAAAAATTCAATAAATACGAACTCTTCTTGCGCCACCAATCTTCAAATAAAAGTAACATCAATAAAAAAGGATGATAAAATAGCAACTGTAAAACTATCGTCTCTATACTTAAATTTTCTAATAAAACTGTGTTCATCTGAAGTGACCTGCCAGGTAAGTATGTTTTTCTGTATCTGTTTGTACATAATTAGATAGAGAATAGGAAGTAATAATTGTACAGTGCCCTTGAGATGATTTTTCACAAAAACGGCGCTATACAAATCATCCAATTATTATTATTGATATTATTATGGAAAACAAAACATTTTCATCAAAAATTTTGTTTTTTTTTGCTTTTCAGCTTGTATGGACTGCACGCCACTTATGGCGATATACGATGTCATGCAGTATAAGGGAGACAGAACGCGTCCTAAATAGTATATTTTTATTGACTCTCTCGGGGCTAGAACTAAAAGGTACAAAGTCAGTGGCTGCAGTCGGTTTCTTTCAAAACTATAGGGAGGACACTTCTGTTATTTTATTATAACATTCGGTTTCCGCGCCACACTCTCGGCGTAACTGCATAAGGAGTGGTGAGAGTTTACGCAACCACTATCTTAGAGACTTCGGGTACTATCCATGGTCGTATCCGTCAGCCTTCCTGTCTGTTATTCTGGGAATTAATAGCCTCCCTAACAGAAGGAAAACTGCTTTGCTGATAACAGCACAAACCTTCTGAACGAACATATCTGTATTCCGGATATAATACACAAATTAGAGCTTTATGTTCCTGACAATTTCACAAGAACGCTCAGGCGCAGGACTTTTGTTCTTCAGAGATCCAGAACTAATCTATTTAAATTTATGTAACTTTTTTTTTTTTTAAATTTAATATAAATAAAATTGAATAAAGTTATTAAGAAAATCAATTAAGAAAACAATGTCATCTAAATACGGGGAACCACATTATAAATGTAAAAACCTCACAGAATAGAGAAATTTAATTATTTTCTAATTAAATTGGTTTTACCGATAATAAATGATTTTTTTTGAAGACCCGTTCATATTAAAAATATTCGCAGAACTTAAGAATAATATTATCAAATTTGATTTAAATTAAATTAAAAAAATATGTTAAATTATGTTCTACGAATTAAACACAAAAAGAATTAATATATAATGTACTCGTATGTTTATTATTGGTTATAATAACTTTAAATGCATATTAAAAAATATATATATATATCCAATAATAATTCAAGTAGCAACTACGGGAATAGTAAAAAAATGTGAGTTATTGCAAATTCTTCATTCCGGGATCTTATAAGCAGGAAAGCACGGGAAGTAAGTCAGACGAATTGGTGATTTACTAATAAATTAAGAAAAGTTTGCGTACGTCTGCATTCAAATATTGAATAGTTTCAGTTTCAGTTTAGTTTATAATGTGCACGAAATGTTCATGAAATGATAATCTGGCAGCCACTGGCGTACAGCGTGTAATGGTTAGCAGCGCTGGGTAATGGCTTATTACGTGTTATTTATTACCCCTGCAAAATTATTTTGCATTTAATTATGAAAATCACTCATAATAAGAAATTCAACGGATTCGGTAATGTTCTTTAAAATCGCATACAACTCAGTTAACTGATCTTCTCGAACACCTATTATTTCATATCCCAAATCGCAACAGCGGATATCCACTTACTTTTTATATTCTTCATTGCAAAACGAATTTCAAACAAAACATATTCATTTAACTTATATTATTACCACATTGACATTTTAACTCATACGTGATATTATACTAAAATCGATTACACGACAGCTATCATACTAGATAACTTGAATCACATTTTTGTCTACTCTTGTCCTTTGTATCTTTATCCCACTCCTATGTTCCCCTCCACCCTCCCCTCCGCCCGACTTACATAGTTAAGCTAACTGAATTAAAACTGTATATTGTCACACCTTAATTATAGCATTTATCATCAGCAGAAGAAGATTTCTAATTGGCATGATTTATTGTTTTTTTTTTTAAATTTTATTTTATTATTATTGTATGTAGGTTAATTGTGGATTTGCTGTTAATTTTCCACAAAAATAAATAAAATAAAATAAAATCAAATCCAAAATTAAGTTATTTATGAAACAAGCAGCGCAGCCGTTCCTCTTAAGATTGAACAGTTTTTTTACATTAATTACATTCTGCGTTTTCAGCCTGGAGGGAGATTGTATGTGTGATTGAACATGCGATTATTTTGTAAGTCGAATGTTTGTTACTAAACATTATCAAATGTTTGTACACACGGATGGAACTAGGTACTCTTGGTATACACCGATTTTTTTCAAACAGCCACTTATTTTTTTTTGTCAATACGTTCCTACATTCGAATTTCTTAGTCAAATTTGTTCCTTTAAGTATGAACTATATACGCTGTACTATATATTTGATATGCCTATTCAATTTAACGATTTTTTCTTATACATACATATATGCATTCTTATGATACATTTCCGTTGTAAATGCACATTATGCGTAAACATATTGAATAAATAAATAAACATCATCCAAAAACTAAAATGTCTGAAATAAAATTTTACCACAAATACACAAACTCATCTACCTGCTCCAAGTATTCATCATTCACAACTATATTGCACACTGTTTTCGTACTCTCTCTTTCAAACACCATGACTCTGGATTTCATCATTAATAATAATAACAAAGCATTTATATAGCGCAGTTTTGTGTTATTTCACTTCAAGTGCGCTGTTCAAGTTAGCTGATTCTTCATACATACTTCGTTCATCCTAGATACGAGGGACTGTAGATCTTCCATACTGTTAGCAATCAGCACTGCATCATCAGCATACAACAGGCAACATACTTGCAGACTACTCACTTTTACGCCCAAGCCCACCTCTTTCAATTCTTGCATACCATATATAATTATCCATGTATAGATTGAATAACAACGGTGACATTACGCAACCTTGCTTAACACCTTTTGTTATGTCAAACCACCCCGTAAAATCACCGTTTGCCCTAACACATGCAACGCTTCCTTCGTACAGAGATGCGATTGCCTGTATAAGATTTGTATTCACACCATACTTGAACAACACCTTCCATAACTTTTTTCCGTCAACTCGGTCGTACGCTTTTTATAGATTTACAAAAGCACAGAAAAGTTTGTTTTTTTGCAAGAAACTTCTATGTGAGCATACGCACCGAGAAAATCTGATCCATCCACCCCCTTCCACTGATAAATGCACCTTGCACATCCAATATTTTATCCTTTGTTTTCATTTGTACCCTTTCAATCAATATCCTACCATACAGCTTTCCAACTGAACTTACTATATACATCTTCATTAAATGCAATACTTCTTAATTAAATTCAAAATCACTTTGTGGTGTTATTTTCAATAAAATGAATAGGAAATGTTTTGTCTTATTTAAACCACTATTTAATATACAAATAACAACATGTAATAATCCAAAAATTAACAATAACTGATGTAAGCAAGTAAGTAATTAATTTTTTTATTTTTTATATGAATACCTCACAAGAGTCCCAACTGCTCCCAACCGTCTGGAGCCAGTGAGACTATGGCATTCCCAATTGGGGAATGTTGTGAGGCTGAAGGTATTGGGAGGGGAAGGAGAAGGGGAAGAGGAAGGTTGGGAATACCTGGCTATTCAGATCTGGTCACCAAACACAGCTAAAAGCCATTTCAAGCAACGTTTCAATTCTGAATGGTGGTCTTTCACCAGGGCGATACTGAGTATCTTCCACTCTGGAACGTGCGCAAATATACTATATATTATTTTTAAATGAATTAATTGTGAAACAACACAAATTAATTAAATAAAAATTATTTGCGCACGCCGGGATTTGAACCCGCGACCTTCGGATTCGTAGTCGAGAGCCTTACCCCTCGACCATGGAGGTCGTCTTAAATTAAATGATTATATAAAAATAATTTTAAAAATATGTGAATATATAAATAAATAAAATATAATTATTTTATTTTTATGAACAAAATCAAGGAAATAAGACGTTAAAAAATAAAAATTAATTATAATTAATTTGTTTTTAATTTTACCAAATATAGGTATAAATGCGAAAATAAATTTCGGAGATACGTTTTTTTATTATTAATTACATTTACTTGACTATTAACACTTTATCTAATTTATCTAATTGTAAACCAGTTGTTTCATACGAAAAAAAAATTTAAACCTTTTATGCCTTGTTATTTCCTTAATTTTATTTATAAAAATTAACAATAATTGATTTTTTTAATTGGTAATATAAATTTATTATTCAAAATATTATAATAATAATAAAATAAAAAAATCTTTTTTTTCGATTATTTTTACTTTCAAAACCTTCAATCCTTATTGTTAATTTTTGTTTATGTTTGTAATTTGTCCATTCTTGTCATTATTTCTCAGTATACTGTATATGCTGATAAGGGATACTTCGCTTCCGAAACATGTTGATATTTACTCGTATATATTAAATAGTGATGTAAACAAAACAAAACATTTCCTATTTTTATAAACAATAATTATTAATCTAAAACACTCATCCAAATTGAAAAAAACCTTCCGAGCAAAGATAAATGTCGCCGGCAGGACTCGAACCCGCACCCTTCTAATGTCCGGTTAGATGCTCTACCGTTGAGCTACGTCGGCTTATCGCAAACCCGCCAAGTTAATCAATATATACTAGTGTTCCATTCAATAATTACTGTTTTTATTATATTTTCACCTGTAAACAACCAACTTTATTAGTATGAGAGAGGCTTGTAACGGCTAAATCCCTCAAATAGATGGCGTCGAGACAAATTATGTCTACATTTTATTGGTGAAAATTGCTTTGACTTGTCAAATATTTATTAATTGATAAACTAAAGTTCTTAAAAACTTAAGACAAGATTTTTGTGCATAGCGCAAAGGGTAACAATTATTATTTTATAAACAATAATTATTAATCTAAAACACTCATCCAAATTGAAAAAAACCTTCGGAAGGTTTGTCTTAAGTTTTTAAGAACTTTAGTTTATCAATTAATAAAACATTTCCTATTCATTTTAATAAGAAAATAATAATAAGTGGAGAATAGACAATTTTTATTATTTTCTTTATTAGCGTTGCACTTATCATATTTACCTACTACCATTTCATGAAATACGGTTACAAAAATATATTGATAATGTGGTTCGGCAAATCAAATAGGATTTGTAATTAATAATTCAGGGAATCAAATAACTCATTAGGGTATGCAAAAGCCAGTCAATCGCAAAATTATTGAATTGGAAAGTGATTGATGCGTCACAGGTTGATTACGTACTGCCTGATGTAATTGGAAGCCGGGAGTTTAATTACTCTGAATTACACGGAAGGGGATGGGTTAAAAATTCCTGGCATTTATATGTAATTGTATCTCAGAAATCATTCTGTGATTTTATGAAGAGTGATCTTAGAAACATCCAGAGAAGAATCTTTGGAAAATGTAATGGATACATTCTTTTTATTTTAGTGATATTCGATTATGATTCATATAAATGTATATCTTTAGTATGTCTAGGACAAAACGTGAAGGATAGTATCGTAATATCGTCCCTGATTTGCTCAAATTAGGAGTGAAATTGGATCTGACACTATTCTAATGAACCTATTAAAATATATATAACATTATCTGACATTTGATATACTTACTTTGCTCCACTTTTCTTTAATATGTACTTCATTCTCGTATTTACAGTTATGAACAGTAATAAAAAACTGGTCATTAGAAATCTATATGGTAAAGGTAATTATGGTTTTTTTTTTAATTTCTTAGCGGAAAATTAGGAAAATCCTTGTAAAAGTTGTCCTAAAGAGAAGGTTAGTTTGCCCCAGACATGAAAATATATTATATTATAACATATATTTTCAGGTACATTATGAACCAGAGCAAAGTAATTTGGAAAAATATTATTTCGCACATATAAGCTAGTGTCCGGCGTAGCTGACGAGGTTACACGGAATGACGCAATGACGAATGCTCTCCAGTTCGCATCATTGACAATTTCGACAGCGAATAATTTTTAGACATATTTTAATAGAAAAAAAACCCTTTACAATATTTGCAAAGTTACCCCTCGAGGGGCAAAGTAAGACAATATTACGCTACTTTTTAAATTCTGTTATTGGATAAAAAATTGTGAAAAGTACTTTTATTTTCATGCGTATATAACATTACACCGTAAGACATATTTATTTTAACCCACGACAGCTTTTTCACCTTCTGATGGCAGTATCTTTCCATGGTCTGGAATATATCACTAGAGCTCTATTGCTAAAATTTATTTGGCTGTTAAAACGTCGATAGTAACCCTTTTTCCGTTAATAAAAAAACTACAATTTTGAAAGTTCGAATTGCATTAGTTTTTAGAAAAATGTTGCGTTTTGAAAACATAATAAAAAGTTAAAATAAATTCTGAATGTCTTAGAAATACAACTTGAACCACTAACATTTCACGATTCATCACGAAAGTAACCAATTCCATAAATAACATAATATTACATTTTGTACTTCATATAGTGGCTCAAAAGTGAATACTATAAAAAAAATTATGACTTAGTCGTTACTTAGATTAACAAAGAAATTATCACTTAAAGTACCTTCCAGCGAGGCTCCGCAGCTAGGCTAGGGGGAGTTAGTATCCCCCCTTCCCTGAATCCACTCCCCGCCCCTTCACGCCGAGGGAGAGATTTATGGGACAGGAACAGATGTGTACCAGTTAAATACACAAGGCATTTTTCCTCCCTGGAAAGCGCCCCCTACCGCGCGAGGCTGGTTATATGAAATATGAATCAAGCACCTGATTATTGTTGTTAGTATCCTATTTTTAAATAATACAATAGTTTTTAATAATTGATAATGGATCGCATAAGCTTAAGGAGGGAAGGTAAAAATAACTTAGCTAGAAAGCTTAACCCAAGAGCTTGAGGTAGGTTGTGCAATCTCTCGAAGCTAGGTATGCATATTCCATAAATAATTGCCTTTTAACAGAAATATAGCGAAGCAGCGGCGGTTTTCTCCAATGAAGTAAGTTATCTAATGTATCTTCTCTTAGTGTGCAGTGAACTCCCAAAGAAAAACTACAGCCAACAAAACTCACTCGGATTATAATATCGCTGTTCAAACTGTAGTACAGTTTGAACAGCGCGCGACTACTCCGTAGTATTTGCCAGTACAAATTCCTAAGCAGCGCGCCACGACTTCATAGTAAAAAAAGTTCACCAATAGGAACACAACACTGTCCGAATCCCGGAGCGCACATATGGAATTAAAAAAAAACTATCGGATATTTCGTACAACATACACACAGTTTTGAACGGTGCCGGAACGTGCATAAAAGTCGAAATTCGCTATTTTGGTGACCATCGATAGGGCAAATATATGTTTTTATTAATTTCTTCTTTTTTTGTGTATTTTCTATTTTATTTTGTGAATGCTGTTAATATTGTTTTTGTATTTATTGTTGTTGTTATTTTATGGCTTCCACCCATTAAGGGCGATTTTTGTCATATTTAATCGTTTAGATTATAATAGTACAGATTGTTCTTAAAATTACTTACTTTTAAATTTGAGCAAAAATTATTGAAGCAAATAAGTTAGAGCGTAAATTTATAAATATATGTGTTGTTAATCCCCAATGACTGAAATATGAATGCCATTTTTATAAATATATTTTGATAATAAATTCTTAATTTGAGGGGTGTTGAGAATACTGAATAGAGAAGGCAGGGAATACTGGTAGGGAGTTGAATTTTAAGTTTTACCAATTCGTGCATAAAGTTAGGAAATTGGTCATTGATAGGACACTCGAAGAAATTATGGTCCAGAATATCCCTTGACCCACAATCACAGTAAGGCGAGCTATGTGGAACCTGGCGAGATGACTAAGACAACAACTGTGATCTAGTCTCATTAGAATTATAGAGGACATTTTTTTTTTGGCATGGAAGTGTATTTATGAAACCAGGGATTGACGGGAATAAAAGGTTATATTAATGAGTACTAACGACCTTTTGTTAGAGAAGATATATTTCTTAATTGATAAACTAAAGTTTTTTTTAAGACAAGATTTTGTGCATAGCGCAAAGGGTAACAATTATTTTTATAACCAATAATTATTAGCCTGAAAACACTCATCCAAATTGAAAAACCGTCTGGAGCCAGTGAGACTATGGCATCCCCAATTGGGGAATGTTGTGTGTTGTGAGGATGAAGGTATTGGGGAGGGGAAGGAGAAGGGGAAAAGGAAGAGGGAGGTGGGAAAATACCCGGCTATTCAAATCTTGTCACCAAACACGGCTAAAAGCCATTTCAAGCAAACGTTTCAATTCTGAATGGTGGTCTTTCACCAGGGCGGTACTGTCAGTATCGTCCACTCTGGAACGTGCGCAAATATACTATATATTATTTTTAAATTAATTAATTGTGAAACAACACAAATTAATTAAATAAAAATTACTTCTGGACGCCGTGATTTGAACCCGCGACCTTCGGATTCGTAGTCGAGAGCCTTACCCCTCGACCATAAAGGCCGCCATATCAAGTATATGTCTTCGGGAAATTTATTCCTCTTTGCATATATGCCAACGGAAAAAGAACATCTAATTCCGTTGGCATTTAGCGATTTTTTAATAATAACATTATTTGTGTTTCTATATGCCTAGTAAGGAGGCTGTGGTTCACAGTTTTATATTTTATTTATATACTGTGTTCCAGAATTCATATAGCAGCTAGAGTTTAATTTCATTGCTCCTAAAATCTTCAATAACTTAACAATTGATGTAAAGTCAATAGCCAAAAAAGTTTCAGAAAAACATAGTGGTAGATACTCTCAGCATCGTTGTGGTAACATACCACCATTCAGAATCGAAACGTTGTTTAAATTGGATTTAACCGTGTTTGGTGGCCAGATCTGAATAGCCAGATAATTCCCAACCTTCCACTGCCATATCTCTTTCCACTCCTCATATCCAATTGGGGATGTTGTGAGGCTGAAGTTGGGAATCTTTTGCGGTATTTATAAAGTAAAAAGAAAATCTTCAAATCACCGCTTTATTAATATATAATCGAACAAATCAACATTATTACTAAAAAATAATAATGTCAAGTGTAGACAAATGATAAACATAGAACACAATAATATAAGAATAGACAAATTATGAAACAAAACAAAAAATTTAAAGTAGGTAAATAATAAAGTAATTTTTAATTAATTTATTAATCATTACGCCACAAAGTGAATGCTAATCTTTTGGAGAAATTAATAATTACTTTGTTTATACTACAGTATTTAATCTACATGTTTCAGAAGCAAAGCTCCCCGCATCAGAATAAACAATATACCTCGGTGAATTGAAAACATCTCATAATTCTTCATCTATATGATATCTTCAAACGATTATCAAAAGCAGATAATTTTAATTCTTAATTGGGTGGTGTCAATATAATTTTCCAGTATGCTTCTTTCTGAGCAATACTAGTCACTAGAAACATTAGCAGCTAATCAACTATTCCCTGCTAGCTGAAGATATCCGGGTAACAAGTAATAACGTAGCCTAGTAACTGCGTATTTACCCGGAAAGGGGAGATCCGGGTAATGGAGTAAGGGTAAACATGATGAGCTCCAATTCTTCAATGCTCCGAATCTAATGGCAACAAATATTGCAAAAATATACGCGTCTCCTTTGGATAGGTACGCAATTTATATGTAACCGTTTTAATGTTCGAGCGGAGGCTTAATGGAGACGTATGGAGAGATTTGTTTTATTTAGAACTACACACTTTTATCAATATTAGCAGGTGGGGGATTTGAATAATACTACTCGCATGCTGAAAACGCATTTCTTTTAAATTCACTATAATATTTAATATTGTAAAGTTATTTTAGCTATTATCTTTAGTTATTATCACGAAAAACGAATTGTAATTTTAGTAAAGAGTGGGGAAACAGATAGAAATTGAGAGAGCGGTGAAAGGAAACATATTTAAAATAGGGCTGTAAGATAGGTTTTTTTTATTACTAATAATAGACTCATTATTATTGAGGGATTAATTAATTTCCAAGGCTTCTTATTTATCTAAGCGTTCACCTTTACTATTAATGTGAAGAATATTGATTCTTGTATTTTTTAATACAAAGTACAAAAAACAGTAAAAATACAGGGATCAATATTTTTATATTATAATATAGAGGGGTGAAAGAAAACATATTTAAAATGTTGCTGTAAGATAGGTTTTTTTTATTAATAATAGACTCATTATTATTGAGGGATTCATTAATTTCCAAGGCGTCTTAATTACCAAGCGTTTACCTTTACTACTTATGTGAAGAATATTGAAGAATATTGAATATGGATAATTAAGAAGCCTTGGAATTTAATAAATCCCTCAATAATAATGAGTCTATTATTAATAATAAAAAACCTATCTTACAGCTCCATTTTAAATATGTTTTCTTTCACCCCTATCTCAATCTCCATCTCTTCCCCCAATCTTTACTAGTCCATAGCCATGCCCCTCACCCCCACTGTGCCATTTATTATGTATGTTCTTCCATAATTTTGTAATATTGTTCAGTATACACTTGCCCTGACGATGGAACGGTTGTTCCGAAACCGGTAGGCGTGAAAAATAAATGTGGATAAAACAAAGTTTGAGTGTTTCGTTTGATTATAATTAATAACCACAAAGTGATTTATTATTATTATTATTATTTCATTTATGTATTATTATTGTACAATAATTCTATCTTCCACTTCCTTAGTTTAATGTAAAATAAAACTCCTGTCTCTGACCGATTTTAGCATAAGAAACTTTTATGGATTAACCTTGTTGTTCTACCCGTGTATATATTTATTTTTGTTAAAAAAAAAAAAAAACTGTTTGCCTCTATAAATAATGTATGCTTTAGTAGATACTTAAACTTAACATACAGCATCTTTGATGATATCTGCACAAATAGGAACAAAATAAACCGCATCCACAATCAGGTACCTACATAATCACAGGCATTGTGTAATGTGTATTCTGTACCTACGGAGGCTAAAAAACAATACGCATGTTTATTGGAATTGCTAAAGCCAGTGAGCAAACCCTTGAAGAAATTCGATTGAAATGCGATCCGTCAGAACTCCACTCCTGCCGATCTCCTACTATTTTACTTCAGTTTATTATGTTTGATGTGGTGTCATTCACCTCCCCACCACACAACCATATCTAAAGACAAATCTTTTAAAATAGATTCTTGTTTGTGTATTAGTGTAGAGATCCTATATATAATACAGAATCATCTCTGATGTCCAACTTTCTTCCATCCTCGTTACATATTTTGTCCAGCGGAGTCGTTGACGTTTTATAAAGTCAGTTATTGACGATTAATCGAATAAATAGTGTATCTCAATTTTTCCATTTACCATTCTCTGTTATACCACATATTCTTTAACTAATTAAAGAAGAGGCGAATTAAATCCACACGGAAAATAACGAAGCCACATCCTGTGCCCCCGTTGGTGGATATAGAGACAACTGAAACCACATGGGGTCAAGCAGTGGAAGGCAGTGGTTTCGCAGATTGATTAATCACCCAACCCAAACAAGCACCGAACGAACTAACCTAACACCATTATTTGATAGGGTGACGAGAGGACCCGCTGTGAGCAGAGAAAAGGAAAAAAAAGTTTCGAATTACCTCTGCTTCTTCCATACGAGAGTTTTCATAGTAAAAAATAAATTGCCAGGGCTTTTTTACGCTTTCATAGCCATCATTCGTTCCTGCGGAGGCACCGGGGAGGGGGGAGGGTGTTTGGGGGTTGCGCGCCTCAACATCAAGATTGATACAATAAATAAATATTTCGTTTGAATCACTCCGCTGGAGGCGGTACAGGAACAATGCGAAAGTGGAGCCATCAACTGTTATGCGTATTGGAAATTTGAATGGGAATTTATCACATATTTGCATGGATTCACACGAATAAAACTTACAATATGTTTTATATCAATTGAAAATTCACTCCAATTGCTTCGTAACTTCATAACGTTTTTTAAATTTGTTCAATGTACATATTTCTCAGAGCAGTTTTAAATTGGGCACACGATAGAAATATCCCTCAATAAGTTTCATTAGTTCGAGAAAGTATTGAATCGAAGCCTTCAACATCCATGATACGTAGAAACATGTTGCGAGCACCTACCCGGAGGGAAGCGTCTACATCACGTTGTTATGTTTAAACTTTTCCTCTCCAACTTTCAATCCTCGGAATCGCAAATCACTCATGTGTGAAGCGAGAGATTTTATTGTGTATGAAACATAAAAAAGGATGATGGATGTTTTATTCTTGATCCTTTGTGAAAGTTGACGCAAAAATGCGTCGTGAGGTAAAAAATTCGAGCCAACAAACCACGCCGGAAAAAACCTGCTTCACAAAATCCTTTATTATAAATACGATAACAGCAAAACAATCCGTTGTGAAATTCGATTCCTTCAAAGCACGCCAGGAGAGGTGCGTTTTATATCATTTCTAGGGGCAAGGTGGGGCAAATGGAGTGGTTAGATCTATTTTAACGCCTTCACTATCGTCGTGGGCTATTTATTTTTGAGGCCTGATTACTTCAACAAACCATAAACTAAAACTTAGCAGTTGATCTATTTGATGGGTCTGCGTTATATGACCATATATTGATACATGCAAATAAACAACATTGTTCAGACACGCCTTAAAACTCTTTACCAATTTTCAGACACATTTTTCAGACACGCCTTAAAACTATTTACCAATTTTCAGACAAATTGTTCAGACACGCCTTAAAACTATTTACCAATTTTCAGACAAATTGTTCAGACACGCATTAAAACTTTTTACCAATTTTCGAACACTGAAATTCTTTCTTGAACATATACATAGTCCAGGCACATTCGGTTGATTTTTTTCAAGGCGACAGATAAGTCACTTTTTCAAAATCCATTACCACAGTATGGTAAGCTGTATAATAGTGGAAGTATAAAGGAAAAATAACTTTTTAGAAATTCCAACGTTTTTAGATATTTTTCAAGTAATAACGTTTAATTATTTGTGTAGAAAAAAAAAATAGGAAAAAGAACAAAACAAAAAAAAACAAATACCCGGACCTGGAGGTGCGTGCACGTAGCAACGTGACTTTAGGGTGATTATTTATGGATTTTTTTACAGTAACTCCACACAGGAGACCCTGAGGGAAACAATTTCCCTCAAGGCCTTTATCATCTTTGGGGATGCTGTTGAAATAGTTGCGAAATTGTTGCCGTAACAAAAGTCAGCAATAAATTTTACTACATTGCTTGAGGACTAGACGTCAAAAGTTCTTATGTAAATAAATTGGCGACATCACTTTTATCTCAAATCGGTATGGATGCATATTACCAAAAGTTGAGAAACTCACTGTAGGATCATGTATAACACAGTACAGTTACATAAGTAAAATTCACAATACATAATTAATTTACAATGCATAAGTAAAATTTACTATAAAGACACACATGACTGGGACGTTATATAATTATACTCATTACTCGTACTGCAGGCAGACAAAGATCGCATACTTTTCTTAGTCCCTTCATATATAATAGGCTACAGCCCCAAGTCAAAACACCCTGTATAAGAAATTTATTCAATACCAGATTTAAAAAAAACTTCTAATGAGTGATCTCTCGGCAACTGAGAGTATCATGCATGTCATCGCGTAGATTTGATTTAGTCTATTCGTAAAATTATTAAAAACGATTTACTCCTACGCTGTTTAATTTTTTCTATGTTGTCTTTGTATTGGACTGTAATGAGTATATTTATTTTTAATTTTTCTGTTTAAGTCTATTTATTTGTTTATTTTTGAGTACAGGTATCTTTTAATAACTTTTTTTTTTACATTAAATAATGCAAATATATCTAATTATGTTAACAAAATGGATTATTTTATTTGACTTTACAACGAAACGAAATGGACTACTTGCTACAACACGGCCCAATATAGCGTAGCAAGTAGGAAACTATAAAAATTTAAAATAGATAAATAAATAAAAATGTGTAAAATAAAATAGACAAAAATAATTACAAACACATCATAGCAAAAATGTTTAAGGTATTCTTTTAAATAATAGCGTTATAAGTATCCTACTTTAAGACCTTTCATATTGTCTTGAACTGATAATAAACTATTGTTAAGCTATGTATTCTAAAGATTTTAGTCCTTATTTATTATTAGAGTATATTTTGGGTATACGTAATTTGTTGTAGTTTCTTTTGTTGCGTAATTTTGGTGTTTGTCGCGCTTGTAATTGAGTTTGGTGTCAGTGTGTGCCGAGTGTTGAATTACATGCAAGATAGTGTTTATTATTTCAAAGATGGGAATAATGTTAAAAGGAAGTATTTTAAATAAAATTGCTGATGTCTTTGACGTGTGTGTGCCACGGCAAACTAAAGCTATTTGGTGGGACTCTATTTTGAATGGCTTGGATCTCAGAAATAACGTTTTTGGTAGCAAAACACCAGACCCCGGAAAGATATATTAAATGTGGGTGGCTCATAGCTTGGTAAATCGATCTAGGTAAAGGTAGGAAGTGACCCGCGAAGTTTATTCGGTTATGGGCAATTTTAGATAAAACACATTTATGTTATTACTTTGTCTTTAATCAAGAGATATTCAATGTAATGTCGAGATGTCGAACTATTTGAAGGAATTGTATTTATTGTTTTCCAGGTCTGTCGCAGATTTCGCAAGTTTTCTTTAAATACAGCCGTGTAGTGTTTAGTTCTTGCATATACCTTCTGTAGTTGGTAACAGAATTTCTTATTTTATTCCCCAGTGCGGTACGCATATCGATCCTGTTTCAAAGATTAAAACGTGATGTTGCACTATTTGATATGTGTTCACAGAGCATTACGTTTATTTATCTAAGAAAGAGAATCCCATCAGACGCGTTTTCACGAGTTCCAATTAATTAATCGAGTCTAACACAAATTTTCCGTCGTTTCCTAGTCAAAATCCAAAAGGTTATTACGAAATTATTACCACCCGAACTATTGAACAATTACCGCCCGTGTCAATATGCGGTGATTAATCACATTGAGGGTGTGTCGCATTATTCTAATGTAATACCGTGATCGCTTATTAATTTAAGGAAGCGTATTGCTATCGGAGGGTTTATGCGGAGGTTTAATATAATCCGCTTATCGTGTGCTATCGGGAGTAAACACAGAATCCCTAGGAGTAATGCCTCGCTCACACGGAGCGATTTTGTTGCTGATATTTGAATAGTAGCGACGAAATCGCTTCGTGTGACAAGATACTCGCTACGAGTAACTCAATCAGCAGCGATTCGATCAGAACATAATTAATTCTGATCGCGATAAAAGCCCGATTTTGGCATTGCCCCTTCGACGCTACGCGGTGCTGCTATCACATATGCTGACATCTCAAATAGCTTGTCGTTGAATTTTTTTGTTTGTTTCATGCATTTGTCGACATGTAGGAAATTTCAAACGCTAATAACTTCACAGTTTCAGTAGCCCCGTGTGACTGTCTACTATAATAATTGGCGATAAATCGCCGCAGCAACTTAGCAGCGACAAAATCGATTCGTGTGATTAAGAGTAGCAACATCGTGTCTCATGCAAATTCCGAGACTGTATTTTTCGCGAGTAAGTCGCGCAACCTAAAGCTCGATTTAAACGGGGTCCACGGGTCAAACGAAATGTGATATGATTCTCAAACAATTTTAATTGTTAACTATAAAACGTAATGATTTTATAGACAGCCCTGATATTGTCGGTTTAATTAAATTTAATATTCGTATTAAATTACTCAATTTAAAATTTTATTCAATTGTAACAATGATTTCAGTACTGAGTCATTCGAAAATTCTCTATTACCTAGACTCCACGCAGAAGGTACATTTGCAGACATTGTACATATGTTCAACTGCTTGGAATACAAATACAAACAGACGATTATTGCATACATCCTCAACAATTATTAATATATGTGTCTAGAGTGAAGTATCAATGTGAGGTATGTTTTGAATATTCACCTCTGTAGCTAATTACTTGGAATGGTACTTACACTATGTTATTCCTGTATTTGTTCTTTATTTTATCTATGTACCTGTGATGTGTTTTGAACCCGTATGACTATTATAATTAACTAAATATGTAAAAGCCCATATAGGGTGTATATAATACAATAAATATTTAGGTTACCAAATAAATAAATATGAAATCATTGTAGAAAATAATATTAAGGTAACCTAAATGAAACATAAAAACGGAAAAAAACGACAGAAAATATACTAAAATAATAAAATGGGGAAAAATATTGACAAATCTTGAATTTGAGATATGATATCCATGAAGATGACATAAAATAAACTAGTCTCATTAGGTAAATTGGTTAAGCGGCTACCCCGGATAGGCAGAGATCCTGGGTTCTTGTCCGAGATGCGACTGAAATCTTTTTATTTTCTTTCGTTTTTTTCCGTTTTCATGTTTTATTTAGGTTATGTTAATATTATTTTCTACAATGATTAAATATTAAAATGAGGTTTTTAAATATCAATAAAAATAATTAATAATTAAAAATTGAATAAATATGTAATATTATCCAAAAAAATGTGAAGATTGATATCGCCAATTTACACAAAACGATAGGCCCCAGGTGTAACGTGGCTTTATGAAACACCTCGTCACCTTAGTAATTTAAGGACGTAAGTAGGTTGAAGTCGATTTGGTTCATGAAGCTATGAGACCCTAACATAAATGTTTCTTCAAACAAACGACATTTTTAAAATTGTTATTTTAATTATTATTTTTTAATCCGCTAATTTATAGTTATCATACATATGAGGTTTTCGTAGTAATACTTTTTTTTAAATGATTAAAGGTGGTATTAAAATCACGATATGTGAGAGAATAGACTTACATCTAAAATAAATCCAGAGTTCTACTCGAATATAATTGCCATCTAGATAGTGTCTCGGATGTACCCATCCGATTTTTATTTATGTGGGACATCTATTGACTTTTCTACAAGTCTAGAAAGAATATTCAATTTATTTTAATATCTCATTGAAGCTTTTAAACCTCAATGTACACGGAGGTCCTGGGGTCGATTCCCAGATGCGACTGATACCTTTTTATTTTCTGTGTTTCTTTCGGTTTCGTGTTTCTTTTAGGATTGGTTAATATTATATTCTTCATGATATTTAATGATAAAATAAAATAATATGTTAAGTGACACTACGTCTACAAACGGAATAAGAATCTGTTGAATCGATAGCCTCATTCGAATTTCGTATTTCATTTTTGAGCGTTTCATTTATTTCGAATATATCCGTTTTCTAGTCATTTGATTCCTATATATTGCCAATGCATCATCTTGTTCCAGAGGAAAATGCTTGTTGCATTCTGATTTTAATAAAGCCACTTAGGGCAGGTCGTTTCACACAATTTGAAGGAGTTATCACAACTTAAAAGTTAATATTTAAGTTCTGTAAAAATTCTATCCGAGTTCTGTTATTATTAATTTTGATGAATCCTTCAAATTCTATGAAACAACTCGGCCTTAGTGTTCATAACGAAATGGCACACCCCGGAAGATTTCCTTATACAACGCACAACACATAAAAGATACGTGTTTCAATACCATAAATATGTGTTTTTTTTTCTTCTTCTATATTCTTTCATTTTTTTTATATTCCTTATTCTATATAATCCATCAACTCTAGATAAGTAAAAGATTGGTAGTTTAACGATTTTAAGTGTATTATATATGTTTGACGGTGTGTTGTGTATTGTGTATACTTACCAATACTTACCAAGCGCTTTCGTTAAAGATTGTCACGGAGATATAAATAAAAGAAGGGTCACCATTTGATTAATTTATTTCTCAACGCGTACAAAATTCAGAAGGTAAATTTATAAACTAGAAGTGATGCAAATGCAAATCAACAAGTTACTAGTATGTTCTACTACACGACCGATTCAGCAAGAGGCAGAAAAGCAAATGAATTCACGGTTCTGTGCATAACAGAACGTCAGTCGATTGTCTTTTGTTTGTAGTAGGGATACCATATGTAAAAATAAATTTTATGGCTAATAAGTTGCTTGCCTATTACAGTAGTGAGGAATTGCTCCCAAGCGTCTGGATCTTGTGAGACTATGGCATTCCCAATTGGGAAATGTTGTGAGGCTAAAGGTATTAAAGGGGGAAAGGAGAAGGGGAGGGGAAGGAGAAGGAGAAGGGGAAAAAGAAGGTGGGAAAATACCTGGCTATTCAGATCTGGTCACCAAACATGGCTAAAAGCCATTTCAAGCAACGTTTCAATTCTGAATGGTGGTCTTTCACTAGGGCAATACTGAGAGAATCTTCCACTCTGGAACGTAGAATTGGAAATGATATAGTCCTTTATTGAATAAGAAGCTCCGAGCTCATAGAATTGTTTCTGTAATACAATACATTAAGTAAGTAAATAAACAAAAATAATATTATATTCCGCACATGCTAGGCGAATTATTCAAGTTGATTCTTGCATAATCTGGTATTTACCAGAAAATAATACTGCGTGTCGGTCTATTAATAATTCAAGTTCAACATTTGCGGTGCAGAAATTGCCTGCAAATTTATGTTAATTCTGTCTTCAAAGTGGCCCTTTCCCTTAGTTATGATACCTAACCACTGTTTCACATAACTAATACACGTACAAACTACTCAACACGGAACATTACGAAGTAACCACCTCACCCAGTGTAAATTGGTGGATGTATCCATAATAGAAATAGGGTCTTCCTCTCGAGCCCTCAACGCAGTAAGAAGGGTTTAACTCTGCCCCAACAACTTAAATCAAATTAAGCGTGTTGACTTATTGGAGGACGCTGAAGAAGTTTTACAACCCTCTAGATATCTTCTATGGAGAATATTGTATTATAGGATTTATGGGCAAATACCTTCTTGCGTATCACAATTTATTGAGAGTTACTGACAAAACATATTATTAAATATTACGACAATGGTGAAAATCCATCCCTATGAACATAATATAATTTTCCTTGAATTCATTTTCTATCTGCTTTTTTTTTAAAGTTTTTAATCCAGCAAGACTGGATGGATGGTGCAAATCCAATCTATCACATTACACGAGATATACATATACAATTTACGATTTTATTAAACAATTTACTAACTAACTAACTAACCATCACGCCGTTTCTCCGCAGAGGTTGGCAGAGAGGACGGATCGCCATACATTGGCATATACTTCTTGCTTCATTCACATTCATACATCGTCTCATAAATTCTCTTCTGCTATTCTGACTTCTGACATGGCCCGACTTAAGTATTCGATTCGCTTGATAGTGCCATGTCTTCCTAGGGCGTCCTCGACTTCTTCTTCCATTCACATTTGCATCATATATTCTCCCTACACTACTTTCTGTTGTATTGTGGTGTTATATTAAAAGCACTTGTAAATGTAAAGTTGATTTATTGACCATTGCGGTTGACACAGGTTTAACAAGTGACTTATATTGTCTGTCGTTATGTCCCATAGACAAAACTATAGAAGTGATCCATAGTGTACATTATACCAACACTTTCTTCTATTTTTATTTTTTTTATTTATATGAATACCGCACAAGAGTCCCAAACTGCTCCCAACCGTCTGGAGCCAGTGAGACTATGGCATTCCCAATCGGGGAATGTTGTGAGGCTGAAGGTATTGGGGAGGGGAAGGAGGAGAAGGGGGAGAGGAAGGTGGGGAAAAGGGTAAATACCTGGCTATTCAGATCTGGTCACCAAACACGGCTAAAAGCCATTTCAAGCAACGTTTCAATTCTGAATGGTGGTCTTTCACCAGTGCGATACTGAAAGTATCTTCCACTCTGGAACGTGCGCAAATATAATATATATTATTTTTAAATGAATTAATTGTGAAACAACACAAATTAATTATATAAAAATTACTTGCCCACGCCGGGCTTTGAACCCGCGACCTTCGGATTCGTAGTCGAGAGCCTTACCCCTCGACCATGGAGGCCGTTCTTCGTTCATTCGCTCTACATACCCAAACCATCTAAGCATTTCTTTCTTAACTTTTTTTAATATTACAATTTACAACAATATACAGTTTTATGTATTTGTTGGTTCGTTCTAGTTATTTCTAGTGTTCAATTTCCACGAAGTCCAAAAAACTATTTCGTGGAAATGAAAGAATACGAGAAGAAAAAAAGTAAGCATGATATTTATGCATGGGTTTTAGTGATAATCACACAAACTCCACGAACAGACCTTCATTCGGCAGCGATTCGAAAACGGCTGAAAAAAATCAAGCAATGTTAACTCAAACGGCTGCGCTGCCTGTTTCATACAAAACTTAATTTTGATTTTGAAGCCAAAATACCCATCTAAACCGAATGATACATTTTTTTTAATTAAAGATTTGGAGAAAAACTAGTACGGATGAATTATTTTATTTATTTTTGTTTTAAATTATGAAGTCATGGAAAAAAAATAATTTTAGAGGCAACTTAGAAAATTGTTTGCCGGTTTATTGTATTTTTTTTTAAATCATCGTATTTGTTATGTAAATATGATGAAAAAAAACGTGTTTTCGGGTCGATATTTTAAATTTTGTACGGCAAATTTGAGTTCCCGAGTAAATTGGTCGTTTTTAATTTAATTTAACGTCCACCATAATGTTTATTTTATTTTTTTATTTTTTTTAATTTTTTTTTTCATTATATTTTCAAAGTAGATGGGGTAAAACTTTTTTTTAAATCACCGTTAGCCCCCAAATAATTGTTAAAGGTGCCTCAAAAATCGCCAAAAATCGATTCCTTTAATGGCCTCTATTTCATAATGTAAAACAAAAATAAATAAATTATTTTTCATCCGCACTAGATATTTACTATACTTTTTGATGAAAAAAAAGAACATTAGGTTTAGGTGAGCATTTTCCCCCCAAATCCAAAATTAAGTTTTGAATGAAACAGACCGCGCAGCCGTTCCTCTTAATCACTTTGCTGATGTCCTTTTCAACCATGGACCATTCAATCGAATCCAGCGATGACCAAGATTATATATACCGTAAGGGTAAGCAGAGAGGATGGACCACCATACAACTCTGTCTTGCAGTAGCGTGCATTGCTCTATGCCCAAAGGTGGGCTGTGCCTAGTTTTTCACTTTCGGGTATGAATTGTGCATTGACTACTTGAAAATGGTCATTTTTAATTATCTTCCACTGATTTTTGTGGCCAACTGAATAAATGTGCGTACAAGATTTTTTTTATTTGACAATAGCTATTTTTACTGCTTTTCAGCCTTTATGGAGTGAAGGCCACTACTGTTTTGGAACACCCTCTTTTCTTCAAACACATCCACACGTCGTCTCATACAGTCTTCTGTTATACCGACACTTCGACAACGATCCGAAACGAGTGTTTGTTTTCACTCGGTCGCCTCATATCTTCCTCGGGCGTCCTCGAATATTTTTTTCTATACACTTTCACGTCACATATTCTCCTGATACTAACAGCAATAACAAAAATATTCCCTTCCAAAAAAAGAAACGCTGGAGTAGTGGAAACGGCTTCCGTGGTCGAGGGGTAAGATCCTCGACTACGAATCCTGACGTGCGGAAGCATTAATTTAAATATGTTATTTCACAATTATTTTATATGAAATAATATACATATATAATACTTGCGGCACATGCCAGAGTGATGCATACTTTCAGTATCGCCACAGTGAAAAACCACCATTCAGAGTGAAAACGTTCCTTAAAAATTAAAATGACTTTACACTTGTTTGGTGACCAGATTTCATATTGCCAAGTACTACCCCACCTTCCTCTTCCCAATTTATTTCCGCTTCTGATACTCTTCAGCCTCGTAAGATACCCCAAATGAGAATGCCATAGTCTCATCGGCTCCAGTTGGCAGGAAGCTGTTGGGAACTCTTGTGCGGTAATCACAATAAAAAAAAAGACAAATAGTTTGAAAACACTTCGAGGCCTCACGATGATTGGTGACGATATTATTTTAAAAAGCAATTCCCACGATTTATGGCGACAATAACCGCTTAGAGTTCCCTTTGGGGTGAGATAATTTATAGCCGGCCCAGACTCCGGTAATCTGTCACGATTGGGAAACAATAATAGGTGAAGTTGGGAGGGGTGGACAACCTAAACAAACAATATCTATACCAAGGAGTATTTATGATATCAACACGGCAGTACCCAAAAAATCCTCACAAGACACTAACAAATACCACTTTGGGATTTTACAATAAATCAATTCATTATTTCTAATTTTGAAAAACAGTACCGTCAGCAATAAAATAAATTTCAAATAATAAAAACAATATTAGAAAGCAGGGAACTCACTCCCGACATCCATGCTATATATACCATAGATTTAGTATTCATTGTACCAGTCTGAGGATGCCCGTTTTAGGGTGAAACCGGTCCGGTCGAAAATAAATTAGTGGATAAAAGTTACAACGGTTTTTTAATAAATAAAAAAATTCATTTTATATAATCAATTAAAAAACTGTTCTTGAAAAATGATTAAGTAACCATCATCATCACTTCGGCTTCTCCATGTCGAATTCGTGTTGGGGACTCATCTCTTCCAAAATACACCTCCAGGCACTCCTGTCCTGGGCTACTTCAGCGGCCTATGTTCATAGCGGGCCTAGCCTCTCCTCGCACAGCCTCTGGAGATGCACCCCCAACTTTGTCTGCGGCGGCACACCGGACGTCTTCCCTCTGGACTACCCCTCTAGATAGTATTTTATGTGGAAGTCGGTATTTTGGTATTTTTGCCCAAGCCAACTATTCTGAATTTTCATAACCCTCCCCTAACGGTGTTAGAAAATCCTCTTAATTCCAATGCTGCCACTCAGTGTAGAGGAAAACATGTAAAATTTTGTAATTTTTAAGTTGAATTTTTTTTTTATTGTGTACATTTATCACTTATATAAATCATTTTATGAATGGTTCATAATATCGATGGCCCATTTCAATTGAATTCGAATCAATTAAGTTTATTAATTTAATTTTTATGCAAAATTTTCGTTTTGAGGCATTTTTAAATATTCAATATTTAAAATATCGACCAGAAAAAGGTTTTTTTTTTAATGTTTAGTTTTTAATTTTTTATGTACGTAATCATATTTAAATATCAATGATATTTTTTTTGAACTACAATCAATCAGCAAATCGTTTTCTAATTTGCCTCTAAAATTATGACAATTATTTTTTTTTCATTGTCTGTACTTCATATTTTAAAACAAAAATAAGTAAATCACTTCTTATGCGTACTAGATATTTACTAAACCTTTAATTAAAAAAAAATGTATCATTCAGTTTGGTTGGGTATTTTGGTCTCAAATCCAAAATTAAGTTGTTTATGAAACAGCCGTTCCTTTTAAACATTTCACGCATTCCATAATATTTTGTTTCAGTTAATGATAACTCAAGGATTAGTTTAAATTAGGTTAGGTTTGGATTGATTTGGTTAGGTTAGGTCAGATTGGACTAAGTTAGGTTAGGTTCGGTCTGGTTGACTGAAATGTGCAGGTAACTTAAATTAATAATAATACGTATTATGAATATATTTAATCGTAGATGTCAAATAAATTACGATTTATATTCGGAAATAATACAGAAACCCCAGTTCAAATATTAATTTTCAAGCATTAAATAACGAATTTACATATGCGAATAATTATATAATTTTACCACCTCCGTTGGGTGCAACGAGGGAAACGTTACTTATTTATTAATATTAAAAAAAACCTTCTTATACTATGGTACTAAACTCTACAACAAAATCCCACTATCCGTTATAAAAAACAACACCACAATAAATTTAAAAATCAAATAAAACACTGGATACGTTACATAGGGAGATCTGAAATAGAAAATATATTAACACCAAATACAGACTAACACCGAAACCGCTCAACTGCACTTAAAACACGTCACCTCTGAATTATTTTTATTTTTTTCATCAAGCAGAACAATTTAATATAATGTAATTTAGTATTTTGTAAATGAAATCCTTAGCACGCGAAATCCCAGAGTGAATATCATAATTTCTTATTTTGTTATTAAAAAATATAATAAAGCATTATTATTATTATTAATAATTGAATAAAGTTAACGATTTTATTCATTGATACTTATTTAGGTGTATTGTTGAAACCAGATGCTAAATTATTATCCCGCAGACAAAGAGTTGAACGAAAATATGGGTGACTACTACTGACTACCAGCAACACTTGTCGGGATTATTCGGTCCTGAAAATAGTTTGGCGAGGATTTATGCGGGCTAAATTTATAGGCAAAATTATATCGCGTCGTAATCATCAAATATAGGATGTAATATGTATGGGGTATATTATTCCTGTTCAGTACCAATAGTAAGATCATTTTATTGGATTATTAGTATTGTTTATTTTAATGTTATTATTAATTGTTTTAATACTTGCTGATATTTTTGTATTTTTATAATATTATTTAAATCGTTATTATATAATTGAAGTCTGGTAGCTGTGTAAGAAAACTGTTATGCTGTTTTCATATGTTTTAATTTTTTTCCAACTTGTGCACATTTATATGATGAATGTTATTTCTCCTGCTGACAAGCTACTTGCAGTGGCTTGGCGGGTACAACTTCCCATTGATTGTAATTAATACTACGCAATACATAATAAACGTAACCCCTCGAGTCTTTTTGAGATTAAATTATATTTTTTTCTTAAATATGCTGGGTGAACTTTTAAAGGGCAATAAAAATCATGCTTTTTCTCTTTCTAACATAGTTAAAATCTCACTGTAGTACAAAATGAGATAACATGACTTTTATGGGTCCGTGTCGAACTGGGAGAAATATCTCACAAAAAGACTCGACGGGTTAACAATTTAAATTCAATTTAGTATGTGATTGCACCTTCATGTTAGAATTTACTCAGTGAGAACGCAACCGTTTAATAGACAATCTACATTCATTTACTGTAGCTTTCTATTCCTTTCAAATGTCAAAGAAATAAAATGCATCAATTTTATTATTCTTTTATCTTTTTAACGAAATTCTCAGTAAACATCTTTTTATAAATTTACTACAGATATATTCAAGCCTTTCTAGACCATTGTATTATTATTCATCACAAATATAATCAATGTTAAAAATCACAGTGTTTAAATCGAACGAGTAACAATTCCCCCTCCGCTTCAAGATATTCTCGACACATTCAATCTATTGAAAAGTTCAAGATTTACTACCTTGGGCTAATCGAGGACTTCCTGGAACAGACAATTTCAAATAATATATATATGAGCCATGAAAGGTTTGAAAAACATTACTCATGAACACAAATGAACTGAACTAAGTTTAGCAGACTACACATGGCAAGCAAGAGTGATAGAATAATAATAATAGTTGGATGATTTGTATAGCGCCGTTTTTGTGAAAAATCACCTCAAGGGCGCATGAATTAATGCTATTAGGCTACCGGCGAATATATAGGAACTGTAGATGTCACTAGTGTCGCCGTGCTTAACGTGTTTGAAGGCTGTCGAAATAGTATATCGTAGGATTTGTAAATTGAAATAGTAAAGCTACATTAAATTATGACCTGAATATATTTGAAAATACCTATTTTCTTCAAAAATATTATACTAAAAATACATTGTTACCAAGAAAGACACATACGTGAGAATACAGGGTGTGAGAATACAGAGTGTGAGAATACGGGGTGTGAGAAAAAAGAATTATACCTATATTGTTGAAGGAAATTTTGTGTGCATTGACAAGTATGCTGACTCAAAAAATGGAGAATTATTTTTATTTTTTATTTTTTTATATGAATACCGCACAAGAGTCCCAACTGCTCCCAACCGTCTAGAGCCAGTGAAACTATGGCATCCCCAATTGGGAAATGTTGTGAGGCTGAAGGTATTGGGTAGGGGAAGGAGAAGGGGAAGAGGAAGGTATTTCCCCACCTTCCTCTTCCCATTGGCCATTCAGATCTGGTCACCAAACACGTCTAAAAGCGATTTCAAGCAACGTTTTAATTCTGAATGGTGGTCTTTCACCAGGGCGATACTGAGAGTATCTTCCACTGTGGAACGTGCGCAAATATACTATATATTATTTTTAAATTAATTAATTGTGAAACAACACAAATTAATTAAATAAAAATTACTTGCGCACGCCGGGATTTGAACCCGCGACCTTCCGATTCGTAGTCGAGAGCCTTACCCCTCAACCATGGAGGCCGTCAAATAATTAATCAAAGATAAGATTAAAACGTCTGATTTAAAATTGGTTAAATATATGCTCCATTAATAGGCTAAGGAAGAACGCTTGTGAAATGGTCCAGGGTTAACTTCGGTGATCGGACGAGAACCAGTATGTTCAACATGGTATGGTCGTTGGCAAGACGCTAAAATTTTCTGTAGTTTTCATCGGTTCCATGATAAATCAACACACTTATGAATCGGGACACTTTTTAAGATTGATATAAAGTCATCAAAAGCACGAAAAAAACAAGCTTGAAAACTTAATCTAACCAAACATAATTAACATTTTTGTTTAATTTACACTTTTCATTTCATTTAAAAAATAAAAAAGGCCAACTAGGTTAGATTAGATTAGGTCGTCGGACTATTTTTTTCCTTTTAAAAATGGCTTAACACACTTACTCCAATATATTGTTACTCTATGACTTTACATCACTTTAAAAAAGTATCCCGATTCATACATGTGTTGAATTATCACCATCATAAGTGTTCTGGGTGGCGGGTCCTAGGTACCTATAATATGGTTAAAAAAAATTATAAATAATTGCCTCCTTTCCTTTTCGGAATCTTAATATACCCCTAGCACCCGCAATCATACTGCCGCGTCGCGCCGTGAGTCAAAATATGACAAACTGGGATAACGACCTTTGATGCTTTGCATCTTCACTAACATTACGTACATACATAATTTAATTAATTCGTAAATTTATTCCTGTGTTGCTTTTACTTTTTCTGTATTTTTTTGGTTTCGTTTTTCTACCTTCATTTTTGGCTCTTTAAAAATATTATATATAATGAAACGTCTAAATTTTACTAACTTAGGTAGACCGTGATAAGTATAAGTATTTTTATTTTATTTTTAATTATATGTACACAGAATAGCTTATTTTATATTACCACGAACCGAAATGGTCTATTTGCCGACTTACATAGCAATGGGGGACATCTTTACCATAAATTCCTCTTAATATATAACATTATTTGTAAACCTAAATAATAATTTGTACAAAATGTCAACATATTGTAGAATGTACATAAACTATCTATTTATTCATATATATAAGAATGAATTTTGTTATTATAGTTAGGAAATTGTATAATGTAATATACAATTTAAAGCTCCAAATAACCCTGCACGATGACAGAATAGAAGAATTTAATCAACCAAAAATGTACGTCTAAATAAACTTCAAAGTCCATTATGTTTTGGGTTATGGCAGTTGCGGACGTGCAATATAACAGCTCTTTTAAAAGAACTGTTCGTCAGCCCGACACATAAATAGATTAATGGAAATAAAATCCTGAGAAAATCAGCTTTCAATACTCGCGATGTTGGCGCGAAGTTAAATAGGTGGGTAGTTAGTTACTCGATGAAATTTTCCTGTCATACAATCTATTGTTCCCGTAACAGCAACAACAGTTTGGTAGGATTTTCGATATAAGTTCCAAGAATCGTTCCATTCGCACCAATGATTTTCTCGCATTACACCACTCCCTGTGGAAGAAGCCTACACACAATACCATTACATTGTGTAAACATGCTCGTGCAACGTGGACAACTAGTTGAAAGCTCATCTATGCTGCGAGAGAGATCGCGTGAAGGAGCCTGGCAGCATTATGCCCGTTCTACACGGGAATAATTACTTAAATGTGAAATTTCATACGCCGGAACGTAAATAACCTTATGCCCTCAACTTCAATCCAACTACCAAACTTCGCTGTATTGTGCCTTTCAATACGTTGATGTATAGTATCTATATGCCGCTACCTAACACAAATACATATTTCTATCGATTTGCTTGTTGTAAATTCTAATTAAATATCAACCTCAAATATCATAACATGTCATGTAAATTAATTTGTTCATAGTCTCCATAAAATAGTTATTACATTACAATAAATGAGAAATATTAAAAAAATATATACATAATATATACGCACGTATTAGGAATAATAAATAGTACAAGTGAGTAAACATTTGCATATTAATGATTTTAACAATAGTGAAGGTGATAATCTGTATCAAACGTGCAAGGAGTGAAAGGTTGATAAGAAAGTATAAAAAGTCATGGGGGCAGTTTTAAAATTATTTTGTGATGTGGGTCAAAAGATGTACATTGCAATGTATCATTGAGCAGTTAGGTCGCTCTGCTGATTAGCGTGTTCTCGTAAACAGAATTTCTCGCTTTCGGAGCATAAAACAGTGCATGGGATCTCCCACGCGCATACTTGCTAGGATCGTATAAGGCCGGCCGCGCACTAGGCAGGTGGGCTACGGCGGCCTTGCTGCCTAGTGCGTGACTAGCCTAGGATGTTCATTGTGAGGTATTCAACAAATATAATTAGAATCACTAAGTATGGAGAACCGTTACAGTGAATTCTTTATTAAATATTTTCATAGAAAGCAATTTCTTTTGACCCAGGGAGGCACAATATAAAATAAAACAATTGAATAGTGATACAGAGATATGAATGGAACAACACATAAAAAAATAAAGAGGCAGAACGACAAAGGAAATTAATAGTAATATTCATAATAATCAACGTAACTTGTCCTTTAGCCCTAAATTAGATACATTTTTCGTTAATTCAAAATTTTCCACCTTCTCTTAACCCTTCCCTCCTGTGACACACTCTCTCTCTGTCTCCCTTTATTTGTTTTTCAAATGTTTCATTTTATATTGTGTCTCCCTCTTACTCTGTTTTGTATTATGTCTCGCCTGTATATTTGCTCACTCTATATAATTTTATTTAGTTTTAAGCTTGGGATAAGCGAAAGTGGTTGATGACAGATATAAAATAAATTAGTGGTTCTAAACACGGTTCTTAATTAGTGGTCTTTTTACATATTTGAGTAGTTTAGCGAGCGAGGGCTTAAAGTGCCTTTCCCGTTGCTTACTGTGCCTACTGCTTTACTGCACCTATTTTATTCCACTAATAATTATATTTTTTTAATTTTACTTTTTCGTTATTTGTACATTTAAGTTTACAAAATAACTAATGATAACTTATAGGCTATTGGATACTATTACATATAACTATAAAAATAACTTATAAACGATTGGATACTATTACATATAACTATAAAAATAACCTATAGACGATTGGATACTATTACATATAACTATAAAAATAACTTATAGACTATTGGATACTATTACTATTATGGAGAATTCTCTAATTTAAGGACACTTTAAAAAAATACAAACTGAATGTTATAAATCTTACATAAAATCTGTTGAAAGTTCTTTGCAAGGTAAAGGTGTTCTGATCATACTCAAAATCATTACGAAAAACCGATTGTATTCCTAGTATGTTAATAATGGAGAACAAATAGCAAATATATTTTCTAAATATTTTCTATCTATTTATACCGAGTCGAAATCTCCAACTAACGATCCAATGCCGAACATTATTGAAGACAACCATAACAATTTGGGTAAAATACATATTAGTGCAACTGAAATGAAATGTTTTTTAATCAATTTGACTCCAACGAAGGTCCTGGACCCGATAAAATTCCCCCTTTGTCAATTGCTGTGCAGATTCTACATGTTTACCACTTTTTATTATTTTTAACGAATCTTTGACAATGGAATCTTTTCCTAACTTATGGAAAGAAGGACATGTGGTGCCAGTTTTCAAATCCGGTGACCAATTGTTAATAAAAAATACAGACCAATCTACTATATTGTTTTGCTGAGGTTTTTGAATCTCTGATATGTACAAATATTCTTTCTTACTTTAAGCTCTTTATCTGCACTAGATGAAACGGGTTTGTTCCTCACAGATCTAACAATTCAAATCTTTTTTAATTGTGTAATTATATTATTCATTTAATGATAGATTACACTTTGATGCAATTTATACTGATTTCCAAAAAGCTTTTGATTAACTTAACCACTTCGTCTTACTAAATAAGCTTGATCAAATAGGAATACATGGAGACCTATTTCGCTGTGTAAAATCATATGTGGGTAGCAGAATAACATAGAATTTATATAGCGCAGTTTTGTGTTATTTCACTTCAAGGGTGCTTTATAATAAACTTAAAAATAATGATTAACTAACATCAGTAGAATTCCCATAGTGCTCCTGTCATATTCGATTCATAAATTACATAATTAGTGCTAATTAATGGATACACATCATCCCCTACTGTTGTAACGTCTGGTGGGCCACAGGGATCAAATCTTGCCCCCCTGCTTTTTTTTAATATTCATAAGTGAACTTAAAATTAATCTCAAAATGTTTCGAAAAATTTATTCTGTTTCTGATCATTAACTGCTTTCAAATGACATCGATACACTCAATAAATGGTGTATCGTCAATGATATGCACTTAAATGGTGAGAAATGTTACACTTTAAACTTTACTTGAAATGGAATTGTAAAGAACTTTTCCTACGTTATTAATACTACTACTCTTAAAAAAGTATCTTCCACAAGAGATCTAGGAATCACTCTCGATTCTAAATTCATATTCGACGTATACACTACCGACATTAAATGTAAATCATTAAACATGATGGGATTTATTCACAGAATATGTAAGCCATTCGAGAGCCCTAAATCAATTTG
The DNA here is from genome assembly GCA_022606495.2 of Halesus radiatus. Lineage (NCBI taxonomy): Eukaryota > Metazoa > Arthropoda > Insecta > Trichoptera > Limnephilidae > Halesus > Halesus radiatus. The sequence goes on along the minus strand of JAHDVE020009996.1, from coordinate 64,445 downwards.
AACCTTTTACGGCGCCTTAATTAGAAGTAAACTGGAATACGGAAGTTCTATTTGGAACCTTCATTACTACAAATATGAAAACATCGTTGAATCTGTTTAAAAAAATAGCAAAGAATGTTATCTTTTAAATATGGTTTACTTGACCATCTTAGATCATACGACGAACATTTTTAATACTTCACTAAAAATTACAAGGCAATTGATTGATTTAATATGTTTATACAAAATATTATTTCTATTACATTATGTCTTAGCAGAATTGAAATACATTTACCTAATTCCAATTATGTAAGACGCCATAGCACATTCCACCTAAATACATTGAGAAATAATATTGCCTACTTAAAGTCCTCTGTCTCAAATACGGGTATGTTTACTATATAATAAGGTAGAGTGTGCTAATGTAGACATTTCAGTCGATAATTTGTTCAGTTTCAGAAAAAATGTCCTGCTTTTGCTTTAAAATATTTAACGATGATTGATCTAATTATATTATATCTCCTGTTTTTTTTGTTTCTATTGTGTTATGCATCATTGAGTGAGTTTTTGAAATTTTATGTTTTGTGTATCCTTTGTCTTATTATTTGGAATTTGTGTAATATTAACTGAGTTTTTATAACTGGATTGTTCTCACGTAAGTATGAACATCTGTAAAAACCCAGAATAAATAAATAAATAACTAATATTATATCTTACATACATACATACATCTTCTTCCAATTGTTTTACTAGGGTCGGGGACCCATCGCATCGACAAGGCGCCTCCAGGCGTCCCTGTCCTGTACTACGTTTACGATGCCGTAAACGTACCACAGGATTACCTACATATTATTGGACAGTATTAAATGTAACTAATGATAACTTATGTACAATTGGATACTATTAAATGTAACTAATGATAACTTATATACAATTGGATACTATTAAATGTAACTAATGATTACTTAAATACAATTGGATACTATTAAATGTAAATAATGATTACTTGTACATACACAATTAGATACTATTAAATGTAAATAATGATAACTTATATACAATTGTTTACTATTAAATGTAACTAATGAGTACTCCCAACTGCTCCCAACCGTCTGGAGGCAGTGAGACTATGGTATTCCCAATTGGGGAATGTTGTGAGTCTCAAGGTATGGGGGAGGGGAAGGAGAAGGGGAAGAGGAATGTGGGGAAAATACCTGGCTATTCAGATCTGGTCACCAAGCACGGCTAAAATTCATTTCAAGCAACGTTTCAATTCTGAATGGTGGTCTTTCACCAGGGCGATACTGAGAGTATCTTCCACTCTGGATACTATTAAATGTAAATAATGATGACTTATATACAATTGGATACTATTAAATGTAACTAATGAAAATTTATGTACAATTGGATACTATTAAATGTAACTAATGATAACTTATATACAATTAGATACTATTACATACTATTGGTTTTTTTCTTGCTTAACTTAATGAGGTGCTTACAATCTATTTTAAATTTATTCATTGGTGTCATTTTGATTGAGACCGACAGTGAATCGTAACATTTCATCCCTTTGTAAAATTAACTGTTTTGCGTATTGGCTGTGTTCTTTTTAGGTAGTCTAATTTCCTTACACGTCCTTGTATTATGTCTATGAATGTAAATAACATTGTCGGAAAAATATTTTGGTAACAAGTTGTTTCTTATTTTATGTATAAAAGTCAATGTCAGCATCCGTTTCACTGTTTGTCAATTTATTCCTCACAATATATTAGCTACTTTTGAATATCTATTTCGCCTAAGTATTACTAGCATTGCTCTATTTTTGAGAAATTGTAACTCGTTTTTCATAGAGTGCTACAACGTGTGTAAGAATTATATGTCATTAAAAAATTACTTCTAATAATCTAGATTTGTACTCCCATATCACCGAGAAAATGTCATTACAGTTCCATAATTAAAAGTTTCCAATAACATTACCTTGACGAAGATTTTTCATTTCAAATAACAGCTCTCACTTCTCGGCCACTGTCTGCCCTTTGGTCCAATATTTGTCATCAACGTTTTTAGACAAACTCAACAGGGGAGACCGCGAGGTAAATAATTTTCCTCTGAGGCTATATCGTCTTTGGGAAGAGTGTGCAAATTTAGATAAAAATGTCAAAACTAGCATAAAATATTTTTTGTATCCATTTTTCAGAAAAATAAATAACGAATTCGAAAACCCAAGATAAATAAATCAATCTATGAGAAAACATTGTGTGAAACATTTAGCTGAATTTGTTCAGGGCAAACAAACGCGCCTACCCGGAGTACAGGAAGCCGGCGGGTAATATTCCTCTCACGTCCCTAGCAAGGGTGCTCCTCTGAAAGCATTTCTCTTATATTTTTATCGAAATTACACGAAACGGTTATGCGGGCCACAATGGTACGAAACTCACGTTCGAAATTATTTATTTTTTTCGCTAAGGATTTCTGTAATTGATTTTGTTTTATATAAATATTACACTGGTTTCACTGAGCTTTAGGTACAAAGCAATTCAAAAAAAGTATTTCGTACATCTTAAATGTTTCCTGTCTGTGTAAAACCATCTTTTCGTTTCAATGTTTCCAACAATAATTAATATTCTTCACAGTCCTTAAGTTTTCCTTCAAATATTAATTGGTAGTGTTCGTTTGGATGATGTTTTCGAAACGTGTCTACCCATAATATCATTTATCTCAAGAAGAATTCATTTTAATATTTCGAAGGGGGCAATTTCTTAATAAATATGTTCTACTAAATTACAAAAGAAGTTTTAATTTCATAATTGTTATAGGGGTTTAAAAGGGGTTTAAAAAAATATTTCTTTAAATACCCACTGAACATACATACATACGAACCACTTACATAGTTTTAATGAAAATGATTTTAAAATGGAGTATTTCAATGATTTTGATAGAATACGGTTTATAGAAAACAGATTCATCATTAATAATTTATAACGACAACAAAGTTCACTCTTTTTGTATGGGGATATTTTTGTCTACAGCTGTCTTAGCTCTACCAGCTGTCAAGAGCATCCAGGTGCTGTTTTATTTTTTATTTATTTCTTTATTTTTTATTAGTTTCTTTGTAAAGGTTGTATATGTATGCGATTTTAGTAATAAATTATATATATATATATATTAACCATATTATATAGAGAGTACATAAGTAAATGCATATTATTATAATACAAGGATAAAGTCACAGTATTTACAGTCCTCCTCACTAGGGAGAACTGTCCTGAGGCGGCCTACACTTTCTTTACTATATATCCACTGGTCTTAAATTGTTTTTATATAGTTTGCAGGTTCATAATCACTCAGTTCTCTCAGCCATGTTTTTACTTTATTTTTTAAGATATTCATTTTTGTAATTTTTTTTATTGATTTGTTAAGGCATTAATTACATAGTTTCGTAGCATGAAATTTAATATTATTCTATCAATAAGATGTATTAAATTAGGGAATAACCAGTATATTTTGACTTATTGCCCTGGTTGAGTATTTATGTTCGGCAGTGAAGTAATCAGATATATTTAAAAAAGTTTAAATGAGGCATTTATTAGGTAAAGTTTTTTTTTAATTGAAAACTTAAAAGTTTTTAAATATTTCGTCTGACCGGTACTTTCATAATTGTCTTAATTACTCCTTTTTGGGCTATGTTGAGCCGCTCTGTTTGAGTGCCCGAGGCAAATCCCCAACCAGTTATCGCATACTCTATTCGTGATTGACACAAAGCATAATAAACTTTTTTAATATCGTTTGTGTTGAGGATATTACAGATGCTTCTAAAGAAGTACATGTACTTGGTGTGTTTTTATGTAATGGTGTCGATGTGTGAGTTCCGTCTAAGATGTACATCGAAATTCGATCGAGCAAATAAAAGTTAAATTGAAATGTTATTTTCCGTGTCCCATATCCTAAATGTGTACCATTTTGTCACCTAGTAGGAACCCTCTCTGAGGTTGGGGGCCATACGAAAAATTGACATATTGTTATGCCTAGGCGGAAATCCGACCCTGGGTACGGGAACTAATGCGGGTTTATAGTTGGAATACTAAGTAATCCAATACAATTTACCTGCATCCTGCGTGCTGGATCCCAGGCTACCTGCAGACTGAAATCCCATCGCTCCTGATGAACTATAGTGGCTTGGCTCCACCTAATTCAGTCGGGTAATTAATTCTCTGCTGACGACAGCTTTCCACGAAACAAGTTATATGTGATGCGAACGTAATGTTGATGTATTTCAGTGCACAGTATTTGTTAGCGATGTATAGCTTAGATCTTTGAATCAATCTTACATTTCACAATACTTTTACAAGGTGTTATTCTCCGATCGGTGACAACACCAACAGTACATCTGATAACTAATAGGCCTTCTCTCGACAGTTGAAGTGGGTTGTTCTACTTACTTTATGAACTTGATTCCTCAGATTCGGTCCTTCGTTCCTTTCGGTCCACAAGGATCCGCCGTTCCGCTGAATCTTGTGGAACGATAGGAGTCATCGTTTCACCGTTTCGAAAAACCGTACATATTGCACCTTTGAACATGGTCGCGTTTCGTTTTTGACTCCGACTGCTCTGGGTGTTTCTGATTCCGGAAACAAAAATCTATCATTGGATATACTTATGAACCTGAAAAACAAAAGTAAGAATAAGATTTTTTTATATAATTCATCAAATTTTCGTAAAACGTTTTGAAAATCCACCTGGAAACTCTATGATACCTGCCTGAAATTTTGTCATGATATTTGTATTCTCATTATATTGCGTGGCTGCAAACATTCGGGACAATAAACTACTTGGTTACTTTGGCAACCATGGGGAAGATTATATTAGAGTACCAGTGATAATCATTTCCAACACACTCACATGTATCTGTACGAGGTTGCCTTGGGTACGCATTGCCAACTCATTTCAGCAACTAACTTAAAAATATTAACTTTTCATTTCCCATTCGTAAAGTCATTCAAATTGTTCCTTCAAACGAATATTATTTACGAAAAATAGTATGTAGTGCCTATGAAGACAATTCGCTATTCCTACCACGTCTTAATATTAACACAAATACTTAGGTGTGTAATTTAAAAATTGTCTATATTATTTGCAAGATACTGTTAAAATTCTAAGGTGTCGTATCTCAAATTGAGTATTGTCACATAGTTTCACCTGGATTGACGTGTCTTTTGGTGACCGCACGGTAAGCCGAGTTTCCTAACGCATAATGGACGTGCTAATTCTGATCTAAAATGTAAAAAGTGACATAAAGAAAATTACTACAGCAAAGGACTCAAAAGTAAGAAATTATCTTGATTTTGCAATCAATTTATATATTCCTGACGATGACAGCATTGCTGTCGAAACATGTAGATGTTCATTTATATTTATAAAGCGGTGTAAACAAAGTACATTGTTTAATTAAATAATTAATAATGACGCCACAAAGTGAATACTAATCGTTTGAAGAAATTATGCAGCTTCTTGAAATCTGAACGATTACTCCTGTGGCTATATTAATTATACAGCTGTGTAAATTCAGGGAGTATTTCGGTCTCAACAAAAAGCTTGTCTAACCTCCCTAATAACATTTAATTATCTATCTGGCAGTGGCGTGCGGTCACATCTACGCTATAATACTTAAGTAACGCTATGAAAAACATTTTATGTATATCGTTTATCTTCAAGTAATCCAAAAAAAAAAACTAATATCAAAAACAACAGAAAGAAACAAACATGTTAAAATTCTCCAAACAAAACAAAATTTTCTATGGCTTGAATAAGACTTACCCAGACAACGGGATATTTATGTTTATTTTTTTGTACAAACGATTTTAGGTTATGACATGGTATGCGGAGATTTCAGAAAAAAAAGCATTATGTGTTGTTCCTTACAACAAAAAGAGAGCGATATATTGCAAAAAAATGCCTTTGCATAATCCGGAAACTGTGATGTAAGACGTTGCACCTTATTAAATGTTCATCGCACAAAAGTTATAACTACCGAGCGTCCTTGAGGTGATTTTTAATAAAAACGGCACTATACAAATTATTACATTTTTTTAAAGAGAATGGTTAGAAGAAAGTAAACAATATTTATGATTCATAGATTTCCATACACACATACTGGATGGATCATAAAAATATTATTAACTTTTTAACGATTGACGTTTCTATAAATATATTCGATAAATTTAGAAAAATAAACTAACTATAGCATTTTTAACCATTTATTTTTTATGTTTTTCCGGAAAACTTTTATTTTCTAACACTATTCTCCGAACAGATCCAAACACTTGATTTGGGTAACTACGTAGCTGTGTTAGTGTAGAAACCGTACTTATATTTTTATATTCCGATTGAAATTATCTATAAAGATTAACTTCCTTTGTTTGGCTGGGCAATGCTTTATAAAAATCAGACGGTATTTTTGAGTCCATTTTAAAAATTACAACCTAATTTTAACGATAAAACTACCTCGTCTTAACTAAAATACAACGACAATATTCGAAGATTATGACAAACGTCGCTACGCATACCGGTATCTGATTATTATCATTCAAAACTAGTTCGAAACGGTTTAACGCTTGCTCGCGATACTATCGGTGTGCACAAATACATTAAAACATGCGCTCTTTAAAATGATTTGAATGTGGAAAAAATTTTGATGATTTTTATGAAGTCGCACGCCACTGCTAAAATAGGGATATTTACCCAAGTTGTAGTCACGACTTAGTGTACCTAACCTACCCAGTCTTAAAGCACCTAACCCGTAATAACCTCCATTTGTTGCTCGCTCGATGCAGAATATTGCACAAAGAGGGCTCACGCCCGCCCTCACCATTGGGGTATATACGAGTATAATCGAGTAGGGCGAGCTGGCGTCACAGGCTATCTGTCACGTTTTACGTTCAAGCTGCATTTTATGATCATGCGGTTGCATAAAATGAATATTAACTTGAGAATATGCAGTAATTACGATGCATACGATGACATGGATACACGATGCAAATTTTATTATGTTTACTGCAAGTGTGTTTTGAATACGTCTTGTTTTGAATTGTGACTGTTGAAATATAGTAAAATATGTCAAACAGGACGAAGAGTATTGAAATCTAAATCTTTGAATAAATATCCCACGGTAAAAAATCAAAACGCAACTCAATCCAAGTCTTTTCAAGAAACCATAAATAAATATTGATGCAGAAATTATAGACTTCACAGGGAGAGAACGTATCCGCATCATTGTGACGTATACCAATATGCCGTAAGTCTTATCTTGCTTCGTATTATTATGGCAAGCTGACAGTGACCATTATGAATTAATGGGACCCTTACATTGGAATATAATAATTAATTGAATACGTGGTATTAATACGTATAGGACGTGATAGATAAAAGATCATGGCAATACAATGTCATAGAAAACCATATCATATCAAGGCAATACCATAAAAGATCTACATAGGAATATGATTAAAGACATTCGACATTCTAGTATATTCTGTCTTTTTCGTTTTCATACAAGACTTTTGAGAAGAAAGATTTTTATGAAAGCATTCGTTGACGTGGTTACAACCTATCACTGGGATCCTTATATCAAAAACTCGTAATGAAAAAATGAAACTGGAACTTGAACCAAGATCATTTAGTCTTCACGGGACCAACGTATTTACCGATTGAGCTATTGAGACCTAATTACATTAGGTTATTTTTATCGATCCTAATTTGAATGATTAACATTACATTTAATTAATTCCCATATTTTTGTGCCTAACAGATTGCAACCATTTACTATATACATACAACACAACAAACAAAAATATTTCGTGACAAAAATTAAGATAAAAATTAATTGACATGTCTCCTGATACCTTCAAGGTTTATATTTATGATATCGAGAGAGATGTTATTTATCAGCACCATACTACCAACACGTCTGTTCTGCTATGTGGTATGAATAGCATATCGTGGTGCCACCCTGAGCAGTAGTTGTTTGGTACGACGAACTTATAGCGCTCCAGGAGGCTATTTTGGCTGCATTATTTTTAGACATAATTTCAAAGTTCTACGCGAATACTTTTTCAATCTGGATGGTGTCTCGGATATACCTATCCGATTTTATTTATATGGGAAACCTTTGACTTGGATCTATAGAAGGTGACTTTAAGACTCATCACCGCATAAAATTGCCGTGTCAGATGGAACCTTGTTATTCCAAGGGGTCAAAGTCTTGAATGAATTTTCAGTCTGGGTTCAAGTCCCAGTTGCGACTGTTATCTTTTCATTTTAATTTTATTTATTTTATAGTTTCATAAAAAGTTGTCGATATTATCTTCTGCAATGATCAAATATTACAATGATATTTATAAGCTAAAAAAAGTTATTCCTAATAAATTGAACACAGAGTAAAGAGTTGAATGATAGTGAAAACCCTCTGTTGTGGTTATTTTGAAACAATAATTCAAATCCAAAAGGAACTCTTCTTTAAACAATAATAATTAAATGAATTCTGGAAGACAAAAAGAATTCTATTACCTTTTAGCATGTGGGGCGACGATGTGATGTATCTGCAGTTAAATATTCGCGTAGCCGAAACAAATATGAATAAATAAAAATCTGTTCGGAAGAGAAATAGGTATAAGGCTTAAAAACAGTTTTGAATTGAATCTAAGTAGACTCCTTTGCGATCGATTCGGAATTCAGAAATGACGGGTTAATCTTGTCATTTCATAAGAGCACAAACTGCCTTTATTATCCGAGTATTCAACACCCTTCGATTGAAAAATAAAGAACAAATGTTATGGACTCATGGACTATTTGTTTCCAGATAGAAATACGAGCTCAAAATACTCAGATAGTTGAATTATAAATTCCGAACAGAAAAAGTTGTTCAAATTTCACAACGCCATAGCTATTCCACCGCTAAGAAGTTTAAGCTACTTCCAAAATTCAAACAAATATATTTTCTGCTTTGTTTTTAAGATTATGAGAAAAGAAAGAATTTTTAAGATGTCCGACAAAAATGTTTGTTTTTATAAGAAAAAATAAAAGACGGGGTCCGGTGGGAGACACCCATAAGACAGGGAATGGCGGAAATAAGGACCGCGCATAAGCACCCCACATAAATAACTCGACGACTTTATTACATTAAATGGGTGGCTAGCCATATAGCTACAGCTACGATACAGCTTTGCTGCGTGCGCCTGTACATTGTACAGAGGTGGGTAGCAGGAGCTAAAGAAATAAGGCCGAAATAAAGTGAGACTTTCCCCAATTGAGCAAACTTAAGTATTACCTACATCCCACTTTCTCGGGCGAGATATACGTACTATCTTCCTCGTTCCCAGCCAAGATGAATTGGCTTGAAGCAAGTTATAATGGGCTAATGTATAAGTTTGCAACAGTTTTGATTCCAGGGCAACAATGCTTTGGAAAGATTTTTTTCTTTATAATATATGCCATCGTCTTTTAAAGGTCATAATAATATTATATTGTATTGTTTTGAAAATGTTTTTTGGTAAAGAAAAATATTCCCAGATTACGGGATATTCTCCCGTCATAAAAACATTAAATTGTTTGTGATGACAGAAATAGAGGACTTTGCTTGCAAAGGATTTAACGGCGGCGCTTCGAACCACTATGCTAAGAGTCTGCCTTGGACATTTGATTTTTAAAAGTTTGAGTTAATTTAGGCTTAATAAAATGGAGTACAAAATCGAAAAATTGTAATGTAGTGATCCCAGAGAGAGATCTTACGTGTGTCATCGTCTTTCGTTTTCATACAAATCGCGTAAGAAGGAAGATTTTTATGCAGGACGATCGTCGATGATACACGTACGACCTCTGACTGGGACTACTATACTTTCAATATAGCATTGTGGTAGAGTTTAACAGAGAGATTAGAGTATCTAGTAGAGCAGAGAACTATTTGTTCCATTAACGAGGAGTTCGCCATCGGAGCGCCAAGACTACAAAAGCGGCTCTTCAGGAGCTCGGTTGGAAGTTTATTCAAGATTTGCAACTATTCTTCTCATTTTGATCCAAAACCTATAGCATGTGACGTTACGTGAAAATGATAATGCTTCACACGAAGTTTTGACAGAAATTGCACGGCTGAAATCCGATAAATTCACGTTACTCATTAACCCATTATTTCAGCATCGAAGTTTACCACGCCATGTATAACACATATATTGTGAGCATACATTGAAAAGTGACCAAGTCAATATTCCTCTCCATCAGCAGACTAAGACTTTTTTTTTACATGAATACCGCACAAGAGTTCCAACTGCTCCCAACCGTCTGGAGCCAGTGAGACTATGGCATTCCCAATTGGGGAATGTTGTGAGGCAGAAGGTATTGGGGAGGGGAAGAGAAGGGGAAGAGGGAGGTAGGTAAATACCTGGCTATTCAGATCTGGTCACCAAACACGGCTAAAAGCCATTTCAAGCAACGTTTCAATTCTGAATGGTGGTCTTTCACCAGGGCGATACTGAGAGTATCTTCCGCTCTGGAACGTGCGCAAATATACTATATATTATTTTTTAATTAATTAATTGTGAAACAGCACAAATTAATTAAATAAAATTTATTGCGCACGCCGGGATTTGAACCCGCGACCTTCGGATTCGTAGTCGAGAGCCTTACCCCTCGACCATGGAGGCCGTCAAAGACTGAAGTTCTTTGCATTGACACAAACGCCAGCTTCGCAAAACAGAATTTTTTTTACGTATGTATGAAACAAAATATAATTTAATTTTATAATGTCCAAACCTGCGAAACTATGTGCCCTGTATCCATGAGAAAATCCTCAATCTCAATCTTCCGAAAAACAAGGATTTTGACTTGACGTTGTATGTTCATGATATATGAGAAAAGGCTGTAACGCCTGTAACAAGAATTAATCGCAGAGGGCGCCTTTGTTCCTCATACAAGTTGATAAGAGAATATTTCCAATTTATCAACACTCGATATGAGAGTCCAGAAAAACCCAACAAGAAGACAGGGATGCTTTGATAAAGCTCTGCCATCGGAATCGCTATCGCGGGGAATACATACATTCTTTAAACTTTACGGGTGAAGTCATTTTTAACGCGAAACTATCAGTGAAATCAGTATTTCGATTAATCTATACTACGGATTGGCTTACATTATTAATACCAAAAAATATGCTTTGGATAAATTTCAATAAATAACTTCTTTCTTTGTAATTCCCTTGGCAAGAATTAAAATAAATTTCTTAATTACCTTGTAAAAGATACAAAAAAAAAAAAATTTTCAATAGAAAACTAAGAACGCACAAGAAACATTTTTTTTTAAATATTGCTTTATAGCTAAGATTATTTTCAAAAGATTCCTTGATTCCATTTTTTTTCTTGCAAAATTATTGACAAAATAAATAAAAACAAGCTTTTTACGCTTACAGTAAACATTTCAAGACTCCGCTTGCCAAGCGAATTTTATACCTATTGCCTACATTCGTGGTGACATAAGACACACAACTCGTAGCAAATATTTTTGGCTGGTATATTCCTCTTAACAAAAAAAAAATATTATGCTAAAACTTTAGCAGTACAAAAGGCTCAGTACCTTTTTTACAATCAATTTATTAAAATTTACGGTGGCTTTTTCTTCTCCCAAGGATCAAACTTTTTAATCACGCCGTCGATAAAAATGAGCTAGGGCTGAAATAAAATTTCCAATTTTGCCAAGCCTTTGGGAATTTTTAAAATTATGCAAAGGTGAAATTAGCGACTAGAAGCTTCATTTCAATAAAGGTTTTGGCCGGCTTTCTTGGCGTAGGTCTAGTCAATTAACTTTGAATCGGGAGGTGGCGGGATCCATTCCCGACTTTAAACATAAATTAATTGCATATCGCATTCGTATATATTCGAAGAAATTTACTAATTGATTGCTGTTACATCCGAAACTACCGACCTAAATCGTGGAGTTTCGAATTTACCTTTTTGAACTGTAAATAAACTAACGACGAAATTAATTGACAAAAATCTTTCAAACTGGATTAATTTACGATTCTTTTAAAATTGAAAATTAGATTCTGAACGAAGACTGACTGGAATATTTAAGATTGATTCAAATCGAATATCACTAATTCATATAAGTACTTTCAAAAGCTGAGCTTTCTCACTCATTGCCGGCAACCCGGGCGTTTATTGGTATATAATTTGATAGGGATACGTGTACTTTACCCGTCTCACTAAAAGATGTCTATTTTGAAACGGGTAAGGTAAACTGCATGTTGCACATCTTGTTTCAAAATCTATATTGTAGAATACCGTCAACGTGTCAATAGATTTTTTATTTAAATTCCACCTTCCATGATTATAAGAGAAAATGTTGCTGAATCCACAACGCCTGGGTGGGAAACCGACGCATTTGTCCACTCAGATACTAGCCAGTATTAGATAAATACAAATGACGTTCATCGTAACCGCATAAGTTTGATATAATCTCTGCATATATAATACATATAACGTTTTCGACTTATTACAGAAAATTCTCTGAGATATGAAACGGTGCGTTTGGTACACTATTTTATAGAACGCTCTTCGAACGATATTACCTCTTCAACCCTTCCCTTAAGGTGCTAGAAATTCCCCGAACTCCAGTGCTGTACACTCAGTACAGTGTACAGGGTACACATTTAGAATTTTGAAATTTTAAAGTTGAATGAAAATGAATAGTTTCATTTATTACTTAATATGTAAATCATTCTATTAATAATAGATACGTATGGACATACGAGGTTTGTTCAAAATAGAAGGTGAATTTTGAATTTTCGCCGGCTATGTACATTCGATTATCGATTTTTTTTTGTTATGTTGGTACACATATGTTTATCATATGTTAGCATTATCAGCCATATCGGATTAGTGGTTTGTTTTTAACAACTGGAAAGGTTAGTCACGCTTTTGTGTGTTCTTCGATTTTTATTAAATTTTTGTATTAAATTTTGCGTTAAAAATAGAATAAAGTGCTCCAACTCATTTAAAATGTTGACTGTGGCATTCAGCGAGTCTACTTTGTCCCAAAAAAGTGTTTATAAGTGGTACAAGCGCTTTACAGAAGACCGAGAAGATGTTAAAGACGATGAGCGTCCTGGAGTTGCAACCACGTCAACAAACGAAGAAAACATCGAAACAATGAAGAAAATGGTTTTGGAAAATCGTCGAATCACTATTCGGGAAGTTGTAGAGGATGTTGGCATATCAATCGGCTCATGCCATGCAATTTTCTCGGATGTTTTGGGCATGAAACGTGCGGCAGCGAAGTGTGTTCCGAAATTGCAAAATTTTGAGCAAAAGCAACGTCGCATTAGTATCGCTCAGGAGTTGTTGAATGACGTCAACGACGATCCAGACTTACTCAAAAGGGTCATAACTGGTGATGAAACGTAGGTATATGGTTATGACGTCGAAACCAAGGCCCAATCATCCCAATGGAAGCGGCCAGAAGAGCCAAGACCGAAAAAAGCACGCCAAGTTCGATCAAATGTAAAGGTTTTGCTCACTGTTTTCTTCGATTACAATGGCGTGGTGCATCATGAGTTCTTGCCAACAGGTCGTACGGCTAATAAGGAATACTCGTACTACAAGGAAGTTATGCAACGTTTGCGTGAAGCAATACGGCTCAAACGATCGGAATTGTGGAAAAACAAATCATGGATTTTGCATCACGATGATGCACCAGCTCATGCATCAATGCTTGTTCGTGATTATTTGGCCAAAAACAACACCGTAATCATGCCTCAACCACCGTATTCACGACTGCGACTTTTTCCTATTCCAGAAACTGAAGAGACCAATAAATTAAGCGTTTTGCCACAATTGATGAGATAAAGTCAGAATCGAAGAACGAGCTGATGGTCATACCGAAAAGAGCATTCCAGAAGAGCTTCGAGGATTGGAATAAGCGCTGGCATAAGTGCATTATATCTGAGGGGGATTACTTTGAAGGGGAGAAAATGGATATTGATGAATCCATAAATACTTTTCGAAAAATTCAAAATTCACCTTTTCTTTTGAACAAACCTCGAATGTATATAAGTAAAATATTATGTACTGTAAACGAGGAAAAAACCTTGGCCACGAATAAAACGCATGATACGTCCTTTCAAACAAAAAACCCTTGACTCTGTGCAGAAACGGGCGGTCCATTTGATGGATTTCTCTATCTTTACTGACGGATTGCAATCTTTGGAGCATAGGCGTCAGGTGGGAATCCTGTCCTTGTTCGACCGGTATTTCAATAGAAGATGCTCTGAGGAACTAGCGTCGTTGAAACCTTCGGCACTAATGCATAGTCCGGAAATATGCAAAACGCACGCCCAACATTTATTGTCATTTGTCACATGAGAATGGGTCGTTTTTACTACTCGTTCTGGAGTTCAACAACCCGGCTGTGGAACGACTTACCGGCCTCTGTGTTTCCTTCCTCCTACAACATGGGTCTTTTCAAGACAGACCAACGTTCACTCCTTCCTCTCCTCAAATAGACTTTCCACACAGAATCCTCAAAGATGATATAGTCCCTGAGGGAAATTATTTTCCTCGGGTCCTCTTGTGTGGAGTTAATGTAAAAAAAATTAAAGCCAGCAGACTGCCGGCTACTAATAACGCCGCGCATCGTGGCACGGTTAGCGTAATCCTGTATTCCCCTTACTCACTATCCCACCACTTGGAAAATTATGAACGCACGCAGACATACATTATTTTTAATGTTTTTTAACTAAAATCATCCGATATGTATTTAACATCTTAAATTTTAACTCTGCGTTTAGCATATTTACAGAGATATTGATATAATTAGAGAAGTGTCAAATCAGTTGACAGCACCAGCAAGGAAGGGTTAAATCGAAATTTCACATCAAGAGCCTGGAGTGAAAGCATCGTTCCAACACTTGATGTATATTACGAAAAGATATCCGGAGTTTGTAGGGGTATGACATAGCGCTATTTTTACTCTACATTGAATAATGTTACCTTATCATTCATTCATGCAAAATTGCGTCATTAGTCTCGAGTGAAAGCAATATAAGCTAATGAACAGTAGAAGTATTCTAATATTTTCCTCCGAATAAACCACTTGCTAGCATACACAGGGTTCATGTCCTCGTATACGTACATTATAACTACTCTAAGGTTGGAATGTATTTATATCATTTCGTATTATTTTATCTATATATATATATATATAAAATTCAATTAAAGTTTGTTTGTTCGTTCGTCCTCGATTTTCTCGAAAATTACTGAACCTGTTTCAGTGAAAATAGCACAGTTTGTTCTTATTAGTGCCGGGAAGGTTTATAGAGTAGTTTGAATGAAATCCAATGTGTAAAACTGTTTCTATAAAGTTTTAAATTAGTTTCAAAAACATTGAACCCGCCAAGTTTTATTTAGGTTATAACACTCTGGTTAGTCACAGATTGCATATTCAAAGGAAGAAGTTTTTTCTTTGGTAGAATATTTTCAAAATGGAAAACACTAGTAGGTACCTACTTAAGAACTTTATGATTCCGATATATTTTGAAAAATTAAACGTTTGGAATGAAATAAAATATTCAAATGAATGTTTCTTTATTTTTATAAACAATAATTATTAGCCTGAAACACTCATCCAAATTGAAAAAACCTTTCCGAGCAAAGATAAATGTCGCCGACAGGACTCGAACCTGCACCCTTCTGATGTCCGGTCAGATGCTCTACCGTTGAGCTACGTCGGCTTATCGCAAACCCGCCAAGTTAATCAATATATACTAGTGTTTCATTCAATAATTACTGTTTTTATTATATTTTCACCTGTAACAACCAACTTTATTAGTATGAGAAAGGCTTGTAACGAGTAAATCCCTCAAATAGATGGCGTCGAGACAAATTATGTCTACATTTTTATTGGTGAAAATTGCTTTGACTTGTCAAATATTTTTTTAAGAACTTTAGTTTATCAATTAATGAATGTTTCTTTGTTTGAAAATAGTTACTTTCGCTGTCAAATAAATTATTGTACCCGAGCTTCGAACGGTCCCCGTTTCAGTTTATTATGATTAGCAGACGAGCATGACAGTTGTGCTTTTTTGCTAATCAGAAATTATTCAAAAGCTGAAGTGGACCTGGAATCGGAGTTAAATGGGAACCTTCCTTAAAAACACAAAATGACGCTGATTGGCCATTTGATGACAACTTTACCTTTGAATTTCTGCGAAACACCTAAAACTTGCAGTAGTTTTTGAATTTCTGTGGAAAACCCCAACCTCGGAATAATTATAGAAATTCTGTGGAACACCCCAACCTTAGAGTGGTTATTGAATTTCTGCGGAACGCCTCAACCTATAATATCACCTCGTTGGCTACATTACCGATCTCTTGGTGGTGAGTTCCGTCACAACAGATTTACGGGCAATTACTTGTACGCGTGTGATATTTCAATTCAGTTAGCAGCCCCGGAAAGCCGTAAATTACCGTCACGTACAATATCAAACGTGCCGGATTGCGCGGCCCACTCCGCGGCATACGTGGCACGGTGCCAGGTGCCAGGTATCCGGTGGCAAATACCAGCGCTACAACCTTCTCAAGGTCACGGGAAATTAAAGACACAAGTGAAACTTATGCCCGACATACTCTCAGATTCGGTTATTGTTCTAGGTTCCAGGATTCAGTTGAGTGGTTAGGACGTTCAAGGCGTTGAGTTCCTACCTTGGAGTTGCGGGTTTAACCCCTTACTACTTAAGTCCTCCATAGTAGGGAGAATTAAAATATTTCTGATTGTTCATAACCTGGAATGTGTCTTTTTACAAATAAAAATAATATGTTGATTCAGAGTAGACGTCAAGATGCTGTTCTAACCACTCTGCGATTGTAATATACGATTACATTTAAAACTAACGAACGATTATCGTGCGGAGATTTATAAGACAATGATAGAAATCAAAGGGAGCTCTGGCCTCATGAAATTTTCACTCCTTTTTTTGTCTGCATTTTTTAGTCACTGCAACTAAGCTAAATATATTTCTAGCTACCGGCTGATCAGCGGCTGAGTTGGCATTGCGTCCCGTTCCCACCCAGGTGTCGTGAGATCAATTCCTCGACTAATCGAGTCCTCCATTACGACACAAGCAATATTTGCCACTCAGTGTGATGGTAATAGGAAATTTGTAAATATTGTGTGGTTATTCGTACCCCGAAGAGGTTGTCTTTCTTCAAACAAAAATATTAAAAAATATATTTCAAGCCTCATCACATTTTTGATCGACCATCAAATCGTCGGTCAGGAGCATTTAAATTGTGCCCATTTGAACAATCCCCGTTAAACACGATTCTCGGCCAGTTTCAGATATTGGTAAAATTGTGATCACTTGTGAAGCCTGGCATCATGCGCGTTATGCGTGACAACTGATAACAATTTGATCAAAAGCTGAAATGGGTTGAGAATCGGCGTATATCTGGAACCATTCAAATGTTAATTCAACGGTGAGCGTCTATTGGATGAACATTCAAATGAGTTGGAGTTTGATACGCCCCAGACTAACTCTTTGCGCGAAACGTCATTTTCACCAAATAAGAAGAGGAAAAATTGGTTCATCTATATTGTTCAATTGTTCTGTAATGAGCATAAAAAACAATAACATCGGTTCGACTGTTAAAATCTTGACGTGTCGGGAGAGTCGTCTCGGTTATCGATTAAATAACGAAACATATTAGTGTCAGTGAAACCAAAGTTATCGATAATTACCAGCCAAGAAAACCCTTCCCACCCTCGCGGCATTATTACGGCAAGTCTAAATGATGCATCAAAATCGGAATAGTTACTTCACTTACGAGTATTTCACCCGTGGTTACAAATGTTCAAACATGAAAAGCACCGCTGGAATTCGTGATATTATTCATGAGAGCAGCTGAAACCGGGACGGCTTGAGTTGGCCATTGAATGAGCGGCCATCGCTCAGGCTGCAGCGGGCGCGCGACATACGGACTTATACTCGCGAGTAATCCCACTTGTGTTGGTAGCGGAGAAATAATTGGGATGTTAGGCCAACAGTTGCTGATGGAACGGCTATTTAAATATTTTTTCTGGTATTCATTATTTTTATTTTTTACTAGCTGATGTGTACCCGGCCTTGCTCGGGATATGTTTTTTTTTTTAATAAAGTTATGAAGTTGTGAATTCTTTCTTGTCATTAGGGTGCCATAATTGATTTGAAAGCGAAAGTAACTATCTCCAAATAAAGAAACATTACTTTGAATATGTAATCATTGAAGAAGATAATATTAACACATCACAATTGAACCACGAAACCGAAAAAACAACAGAAATTAAAAAGATTTCAGTCGCATCTGGGACTCGAACCCAGGACCTCTACCTATCCGGGGTAACCGCTAAACCAACTTAGCTAATGAGACCAGTTCAATTTACACCATTTACACCGATATCATACTTCAAGTTCAAGATTTGTTAATATTATCCTCCATTTTTATAAATCCCATATTATTGGCTGCTATCCTTATGTTTTTTCGGTTTCGTGGTTCAATTGGGATGTGTTAATATTATCTTCTTAAATGATTAAATATTACAATGAGGTTTACAAACTTCAATAAGTTATAAAAAAAATAAATTGAATATTAATTTGAATATTTTATTTCGTTCTAAACGTTTATTTTTTCAAAATATATCTAAATCATAAAGTTCTTAAGTAGGTTCCAACTAGTGTTTTCCATTTTGAAAACATTCTTCTAAAAAAATCTTTATTCTTTTGAATGTGCAATCTGTGGCTAACCAAAGTGTTATATCTATGAGCTAACCTAAATAAAAGATGGCGGGTTGAATGTTTTTCATACTTATTTAAAGCAATAGTTTTACAAATTGTATTTCATTCAAACTACTTTCTAATCTTCCCGGGACTAATAAAACAAACTGTGCTATTTTCAGCCAAACCGGTACAGTGATTTTCAAAAACATCGATGACAAACAAACAAGCAAACTTTCATTGATTTTTATTTTTTTATTATGGAAACAAACAGTACTTACATTACCCCTGAAAATTCCAATTCACGAGAGTCAACTCTCGTAGATCAGTGACGTCATCAGCTATATGAAGGTTGAAGGAACCAAAGGGCACACCATTACTAAGTTCGGTGAGCGTGCTTTCAGCGTGTCAGGCCATAAAGCCTGGATAAACTGCCGCACGATTTAAAATTGATTAAAGACTCGACAAAATTCAGAGCGAAGCATAAAACTCATCTCTTCAGAAAGTCATATCCATGAATAGTATAGCTGCATACCCAATTTACATAGTGAAGCTAACCGGTAAAGTAATTAAAAGAGAAAAAATTACCTTTTCATATCCCGCGACTTTGTAAATAACTATAAATATTTATAAATGCTAATAATTATTGTAGAAAATTTCAGTTAAATCTCGAGAACAATTTTTTTTGGCTTTTTCGTTTATTTTTTAAATCTGTTCTTCAGTCCTTAATCGAATTTTCTTTTTCTTTAAATAACTACCAACTCTTCTTTAGCCACTAACCTTCTAAAAACATAATATCATTAACAAATAAGAATTAAATAGTAACCGCAATATCATGCAATGCGTAGTGTTCACTAATATTGTGTCCTGAGCATGCAAAATTACATCTTCTTATCCTAAAATATAACGTGTTTTTATTGGGCATAATAATTTATTTTTTTAAACATTATTTGATGATGTGGACCTCACTAGACGCTTCACCCATGCTGAGGTCACCATTTTACAGTTTTATATGTAAATTATTTTTATTTTCTCCATATAAGTTATTAAATTACATTTAAATGAGATAATACATAAATAAAGACGATAATGAAAAAATTAGGGCAATATGTTATAAGATATATCGACCCCTTCGAATAACAAGGTTCCATCTGACACAGCAAAGTCATGCAATAATGTACTCTATAGAAGGTTACTTTAAGACTCATTATAGCATAGCATTTCTGTGTCAGATGGAACGTTGTTATACCAAGGGATCGATATTTCCATTCAATGTTTACATTTTTTTTCTCTTTATTACATAGTTTCATTGTATCTGTAAAATACTAATTATTTACATACTTATGTAATTATTTGAAATGTTATTCATTTGTTTCTATATACTTATCTTACCTCAGATGAAATATTTTTAAAAATTTATTTAATCATTGTAGAAAATAATATTAACATAACCTAATCGAAACATTGTTATGAAGCGACTCCCTAACAACTAAGGTTGACAAACTGCGATCCGGAATTAACCATAAATAAACATTAGTTGTCTATGATAAGTATTTCTCCGCCCCATTTGGTAAGGGCGGGGAGGGGGAAAGCGACCACAAGGGAGGGAGGGAGAAGACAGGGACACCATTCTTGTGTAGAGATCCGACCTGTGCACTGCTTCGAGCTGTCCGCTGCCTACCTGCTTCCATCAAGGGTTCCGTTCCAATTTACTTAGTTATTCATTTGCCTTTTGCTTTTAGATAAAACTGAAATCATTTAAACTCATTCAAATTCTGTCTATCTTTTAATAACCTGCAGTCGTTCACAGAAAGGTTAAAGCTTTTCCTAGAGCCTTTAAATTCCGCTATAATATACGCCTGCCTACCAGGTATTTTATATAGCAAAAGAGAGTTGTTTTATTTTGATATCCCTATTCCTGTTTATATGTATCTATTTATCTATCTATCTATCTATTTTTATGTATTTGTTTTTATTAATGATAACTAAGCGGTAATTTCGAGAATCGCCCATCAACGAACTGACAACACGACTAAAAGACGGGTGTATTACTTCTCGTATACATTCCTCTACCCTGAGAAGAGCTAGTTTGGGGATATTTTATATATTAAATCTATTGGTGAACTTTACTAAGATTGCCAATACAAAGGTGCTTACGTAACGGCCGAGGTTCGGAGGACTGTGACAGTGGCTTCCATAACGTGGGGTTAGATTCTTTAAATGACCGCTTATTTATAACATAAATATTCAAATTACCCTGTATATATATTTTTTGTGTGATTTTCTCCCAGTGAAGTGTCTAGGTAACTCTGGAAATAACCGCGTGTTTTTAGAAAGTGATTTCTTTTTCTCTCTCAAACGCCGCCATTTTTGAATATTGAAATTCCGTTCGACGACACGTGCCAAAAATCGCATCGATATAAATCTACACAATCGTTCAACCATTTTTAGCAACGTTTCTTGCAAACGTAGCCATTTTTGAATATTGAAAAAGTTTTCGACGGTACGTGTCAAAAATCGCATCGATATAAATCTACACAATCGTTCAACCATTTTTAGCAACGTTTCTTGCAAACGTAGCCATTTTCGAATATTGAAATTCCGTTCTGGAAAGTTTTTTCAAAAACACGTGTAAAAAAAAAAAAAAACTGTGTTTTCTGCAACGCTTCTTGCAACGGCGGCCATTTTTAAATATCGAAACTCCGTCGGGGGTTGTGTAAAATAAAACACGTGTAAAATCAAGCTACCAGCGTCGTTAATGAATTGACGGTTACCAGTTAATGTCTCTTTCTATCAGGTATTAATAAACGAATTCCTTTAAGTCGAAATTAAAATCTTAATTTTAAAGATTTAACCGTTGTGGATTTCCTTTTCCCGTTTTCGAAAAGTGTACTTACCTCCGAACATTGATATAAGAGTGTAATCGAAGATCGCAAGTAAAAGCGTTAGAACTACAGATAAATTCGCTTTTATAAAAATAATAATAATAAAAATAATATTTACAAGCAGATATTCGAGCGCCGCCATTTTGAATTTTGACGCTTGTTCTAAAATTTGTTTTCGGAAAACACGTGTGAAATTACATACTTTTTAATCTACCAACGTCAAATAGTGAGCGGATTCATTAAATATTAAAACGACAATAAATATACGTTCGAAAGTATTTTGAATAATAAACATTATTTGATAACAGACAACACATCGAAAAACCACGTTTTCAGTTTTAACTTCTCAGAAACGACAAGATAATCTCCGTTCGTCGACCATAGGAAAGGTTCTATACCTGCTCTAACGCGATTTCGTGTCTCCATAAAGCAATTCTAGACAAACCGTAATTAATATTTTTTCAAATAGTTAAATTTGAGGCGATGCAAATAATGCAGAATCATGTGTTTAGAATATGGCCTAAAATGTCATAGACGATTCAATGGAAACTCAAGGTAGATCATACCTTGGCCTTGCATTTAACCGGGTATTTTTACTGGTGTGTCCTTTTGTAAGCCTAGGAAAATAAAGCATCTATATTAATATATATGTTTAAAGTACGAAGTCTTCTACTTACGAACCGTTTTTTCGGATATTTTCCTATTGTTCATTGGAGGTAATTTGGTTTTTAGAACGTGACCGTAAAACGTTTTGGTAATTATGTCTGAGCGTTACAAAATGGAATAAAACACGCATTTTGGTGTAGTTTTTTTTGCGTAAAAAGAAGCATGTGACCGACGTAACGAAAGAATTTAAACCTTGTTGCCACCTGCAAGAGGAGCACGTGGTTTCGTTTGAATTTTAGCTGGTGGATCGACTTAAATCAAAACGTCAAGATAGACGCCAAATTCCATTTTTTAATAGGCATTATTATTAACATAGACTCGAATTTTACGAATTCGGGACGTTAGAAAATTAGACCGTTTAACTACCTTCAGTACTTTTATAAAGAGAGATTTACAGGAATGATTTTTGCAAGAGAGCGTGTTTTATTTGGAGTACAAGTAATTCGAGTTTTTTAATTAACCACACGAGTTTAAAATTTTTAAACAGTAAGCCAGACAATTGATAACGGCCGGGGTCCCTATACAGCCATCATGACTTGAATTCCCTTTCAGTTAATTTCTCCATCACGACACAAGCAGCATCCTATGCTTTATAGGATTTTTTAATCATCAGGTTATTCATAACCCGTAAATGGTTGTCGTATTTTAAGGAAAGAAAAAAAATTATCGTCGAGGACGAACGAAAGTACTTAAGTTAAAAAGTAAATAAATGATTGACGATAATAGGAGAAACTTATTAAAATGAGTTAACAAGCCTAATGTTTTAAGCTGTCATTTTAATGTAGGTAGATGGTTGCAAAAATAAACGATAACAATCGGGCAGATAAAAATATCTTTCAACCATTTGGGTTATTCTGAAAAATCACGGACAATACGTTCAGTTAAGCTAGTTTTATGGGTTTTCATAGTAATAATAATATAACCCTGAAAAAGCTTTTAAATAATGTGAAAGTTACTTAATTACTTTGAACGGAATGCAAGAAGACAACAAAGGAAATTTAACAATAGAATTCTACGATGCAAAAGGGTATTTTATGACCTGCTTCTAATCCGTCATGGGAGATTAAGTTTGGGGTTTTTTTTTTTTTTGGGAAACCTAGAGATGTCTAGCAATTTTGTGACTTTTGACAAAAAGGAATGACTCGAATGAGTTCGAATCTCAGAGTATAGTTTCATTGGTTGCTTATATTTAATATAGCTTGGTTCGGTTCGGAAATTATTTCCAAATAGGGTCTTAAATATTTTAAATAACGGCATAATATTTTCGTACTCGGAATGCTGAGAAGATGTTACTTCAAATGAAATTTAATTATTGGAGAAACGACCGCGGGTTCAAATCCCAGCGAAGTAACTTCCGTTTCAGAGGCGTAGGCTCCTTCCTTGTACCTGCATTTATTTAGTGGTAAAAATACTACCAAAAATAGAACTTAGTGTTTTAAGCTTCGAAAACAAGATTCCAATGTACGGGTGACTTACATAGGCAGTTAAAGTCAAGACTGAGTGACCGAGTTCAACGAACGAAAAAAATTCTACAATATTATTGTCAAATTAATATGATTTTACAACAATATAAATCATCATATCAGTAATCATTCGTTATCGGAATCGAATTAAACTGGATTAAAAGTTTATAATAATAATAATAATTGGATGATTTTTATAGCGCCGTTTTTGTGAAAAATCACCCCGAGCGCGCGGTACAAATATTTCTAAACTAATTATGTACAAACAGATACAGAAGAACATACTTACCTGGCAGGTCGCTTCAGATGAAGACAGTTTTATTAGAAATTTTATTTATAGAAATGGTAGTTTTACGTGGTTATTTGTTGCTCCCATTCTATTGAGGTTACATTTATTAGAAGATTGGAGGCACAAAAGGAGTTGGTATTTATGAAAATACTTATAATTTTTAGGACCGGAAAGAATTCATAAAATGAATTTTAGGACTCGAAAATATCTATAAAACTACCTTAAAAATCGTAAGAAGCTTTTAATAAATATTAGCATTTTTTTAATATATTTATACTATGGTTATTTATAGTGGACGCATTTGCGCACAGATGCGTGAATATTTATTTAATGATTTTAAGTAAGTACTAACCGGCTAGCTTAGCTAATCAATTTACAGGTGAATTTCTTTAATTTATGGATACGATTGTCTGAAAAGATGCGATTTAGGTTTAGTTCTGAATTCTGTTTTGTTGTTCTGAGTCTTTGATGAGTCTTTGATAATTGTAATTTGATAATAAGTCAAGAGCGGTTCATTCCGGACTTTAGGTCCTGACACTGCAAAAGCACGATCACCGAACTTAGTATTTTTAGGTGCGCGCTTTGATTCCTTCAGCCTGCCGATAGCTGATAACGCTGCTGACCTAAGGGTGGACTGCCGTTAGTTGGTATTTTCAGAAATACGCAGTTCTAAAAAGTAAACCGGAGCCATTCCGTTAAGTGACTTAAATACCATCCAGCAGAGCTTGAACTGGACTCTTTCAGGACATTTGAGGCAGTGGAGATTTTTGAGATTCTCTGACATATGAGAATATTTAGATACGCCGGTGATTAGATAAATCTTGCTGCAATGTCGAATACTGATTTCAATTTGTTAATTTGCTATTTGGGCAGACTCGCATATATTCCGTTGCAGTAATCTAGACGTGACACAACATACGAATTGATGAGTTTAGTTGCTTCTGTTGGCAGGTTTATCCGTACTGTCTCTATTCGCCTCAATTGAAAGAACCCTGTACGTACAGTTCTGTTTACACGACCTTTAAAGGAAAAGTCTGCATCCAGATGGACACCAAGTAATTTAACACACGTCTGCGGAGTAATGTCACTTCCTGAAATATTTATTGGGGAGTTATCAATGATATGCTGACGTCTGTTAATGGCGGTCTAAAAAAAAAAAAAAATTCACCTAAAACCAGCAGACCGGTATCGTTTGTTTTGTTTATTTGTTTTTGTAGCTTTATTTAGATGTAAGCAAATTTTCATACATCTAGTAATAAAAAACATATATGCTACATAATAAAATAAATAGATTCATAAAATAGGGTTTAAGAAATACAGTTAATACAAATAGAAATCCAAGTCATAAATTTTTCTTTATGTATATAGCACATGTTTTACGGAAAGTGCCAAGACTTGAGACTTCCTTTAGGGAATTTTGTAGGTTATTATAAAGTTTTTGCCCTTTATAAAACACGCTGTTCTGTGTACAGAAGAATACGGTGTGTACGGGAGAATACGGTTTTTTAAACAGTTATTACTGACTGATCGGATGGATAAAATATTAATACTTAATCTTTTTATAAAGAATATTGTTTTTAAAATACCTTTGAACGAAAAGTGACTAGCAACAAATAAGGGAAGCTTCTTCTTCCATCCTCTGATCTCTTGTTCCTTTTCCCACTCATAGCGCTTTCCTTTTTCCTCCTTCCCACATGTGTAAAAAACCGTAAAGTACCTTCACCATTTCAAGGGGACGCCTGGAAAAATAGTGATGTGTACATTCTTACATAATAGCCATTCGGAGTAATTAACCGGGTGGCTTAAAAATAATACATTTCAGAGCTTGGATTGATTACCATTTTTTCAATCTCCGATTTCTCTTTAAATGAATTTATAGCTACAACAACTAATAAGGTTTTCTTGTAAACCGGAATATAAAATACAAGATGGCGCCCAATAACATCATTCTGAAGGAGTGATAATGATCGGTTATGACGAATAATTAACCGTTAATTATTTTTTTACTTTACGATAACCCAACGTGGGATAAATAAATACGCATATATTACCTTAATAATAATGATAAAATAAAATAAAAATGAATATTTCCTCTCTAATATAGCTAAAGACAGTGCCAACGGCCAGGGAAGGATTCTATCGGGATTCTGGGCTGGTGGAAGAGGTAAAAAGCTGGAATTTATGTCGGCTCGATGATCCAGGATATCTCTAGGACCGGACAGGTTCACGATGAATCCATTTTCCTTGATGTCTTTCCACGAATATTCGTCAGCAACTATATCGTTGCATTCTTATTAACTTATTATTATAACTAAGGGATTCTGACGTAGGGTCGGAAGTATGTCTTGATAATTGATATCCGGCTCGATGGTTAAGTACATATTCTGACACTAGGCAGTTGACCATATAATATGTATTCATGCAACCGATATCTAAAGTCAGTGCCCACCGCGGGCCGGGGGTTTATTTTTATCGAACAGAATTACGATAGAATTAAAAATATTACCCTTGAGTGTCTTTCAAAGGATATTCGCGCATTGCAATCTTATAACATATGCATATCTAAAGACGCCAGGGTGTTGTGGTCAGTTACAGAATCACGACGAGATAATTACCCTTGCGTGTCTTTCATAAGATATTCGTACATTACAATCTTATAACATAAACATATATATATATCATATGCATATCTAAAGACGCCAGGGTGTCGTGGTCAATTACAGAATCACGACGAGATAATTACCCTTGAGTGCCTTTCAATTCCATCCCTATAACATATATATATATATAATTCTATAAAACTAATTCTCTTTTGCAAATAGTGATACTTCAAATAATTTCGCTCGCCCTCTGTGAAACCACCTCTCTCTATATAAAATTTATTATTCTTTTCATTGGCCTGCATAAGTAGGTAAAGTTAATTCATCTTAGTATCGTTTCGCTTCTCAATCCCACGAATGCCCATTAATTGTATATTTCTAATATTTATATTATTTTGCTTTCATGTTGTTGCTTCATCTTGAGTCATTTCATCATGGCTGAGGGTTGTGATCCCAGCTCCAATTTCCAGGATGGAAAAAACGGCTTCAATCTTCGCATGAAGAGATGCAGACGTAGACGTTCGAGGCGCCAAGGATGCCAGATCACTCTGACCTATTTTATAATAATGAACACTGTATTTTACTATGTAAAACATGTACCTTTGCGGCCTAGGTTTTTAATGCTGAATCTCTATGTGGACGACTTTTCTTTTGCCTATAGTTAATCGGGGTTTCACTTTAAGGGGGTTAATATCCTAAAAACCTACATTACGAGGGGAGGGTTTTTATTTGCGTTGACGGGGAAGTGTTATGAAGCGACTCCCTAACAACTAAGGTTGACAAACTGCGATGCAGAATTAACCATAAATAAACATTAGTTGTCTATGATAAGTATTTCTCCGCCCCATTTGGTAAGGGCGGGGAGGGGGAAAGCGACCACAAGGGAGGGAGGGAGAAGACAGGGACACCATTCTTGTGTAGAGATCCGACCTGTGCACTGCTTCGAGCTGTCCGCTGCCTACCTGCTTCCATCAAGGGTTCCGTTCCAATTTACTTAGTTATTCATTTGCCTTTTGCTTTTAGATAAAACTGAAATCATTTAAACTCATTCAAATTCTGTCTATCTTTTAATAACCTGCAGTCGTTCACAGAAAGGTTAAAGCTTTTCCTAGAGCCTTTAAATTCCGCTATAAATTATACGCCTGCCTACCAGGTATATAGCAAAAGAGAGTTGTTTTTATTTTGAATTCCCTATTCCTGTTTATATGTATCTATTTATCTATCTATCTATCTATTTTTATGTATTTGTTTTTATTAATGATAACTAAGCGGTAATTTCGAGAATCGCCCATCAACGAACTGACAACACGACTAAAAGACGGGTGTATTACTTCTCGTATACATTCCTCTACCCTGAGAAGAGCTAGTTTGGGGATATTTTATATATTAAATCTATTGGTGAACTTTACTAAGATTGCCAATACAAATGTGCTTACGTAACGGAACGAGAAGTTATGTACTGTGACAACATGAAAACGGAAAAAACGTCAGAAAATAAAAATATTTCAGTCGCATCTGGGACTCGAACCCAGAACCTCTGCCTATCTGGGGCAACCGCTTAACCAACATAGCTAATGAGACCAGTTCAATTTATGACATATTCATCGATACGATATCTCATATTCAAGATTTGTTAATATTATTCTCAATTTTTTATCCCATATTGCAACATCTTTATAATGATTAAAATTTGAATTTTATTTATTTATTTATCTTATTGGTATTTTTTGTGTCCACTATACAGTTTCACTATACTCGTATCTGTAAAACACAAATAATTTACACACTTTTGTAATTTAAAAAATTGTAATTCATGTTTTTGTAATACTTAACATTATATTTGAAACATTTTTCCTTTTTACTTTTCTATATTTTGGAATTAATATATTTTTTTTTATGTTTATTTAATATTAACGAGCACTCCTTTCCCAAGCACAAGTAACAGCTTACATTATGAAATAAAGGATATTGCATAAATCTGTAAAAATGTTGAATATTATGTAACAAATACTACCCAATAAAAAAATACAGTTAATTATCTCGTGAATTGTAAACAATATTGTTAATCTGGAGTGACCTGCCAGGTAAGTATGTTTCTGCATCTGTTTGTACATATAAGATAAACCCTAGCACGATATATTAATCCAGCGCCCTTGAGGTGATTCAAATCATCCAATTATTAATATTATTATTATTATTATGGTTACAAGAGTGAATGATAATTTTATTTAAAGATATTAGATGCGATACAAATTCGGTACCCGTGATACGTTTTATTTAATTTTCTTGTTTGTGATAGGTACCTACATACTACGAGTGACTTGTGCAGTGGGTGAGTTTGTTCGTGGCTTGAGGTGAGAGAAGTGGTAATCTGTGGTGAAGCACTGAATTAGCGTTTTGAGAACGTTATATTTTTGACTTAATGGTTTTTTGAAATATGAGCATAGAATCAGAAAAAAATCGATATTGAAGGACTCCACAAGGGAAATGTTTCAATCAGGGCTAATGTCATATTTGGAGATGCTGTGTTCATCTTCTTCTGGTGCCCTCTCCTGTCTCCGATAGTTGGTTATCATCAGGGAAATCTTCTCCCTCCAGGATGCATTCTGAAACAACTCTGCGGAACTGCACTCGTATCAGACATGGAGATTACGTATCCATGAAGTACGGCGTCTACCTCTGCTTCGCTTTCTATCAATTTTCCCCTGGAATTATCACATGGCTTTTATGGGTAATCGTATACTTCTCGTTCCTCATAATATAGGTAAAATTCTGGAGTTTTTTTTAAACTATGGAGGCTTTGGTTCTGTCATTTAAAAAAAAATCTTTATCGGTATTCCATCTGAAGTCAAAAGGAGTATGTGAAAATATGATGGCGATCGGAGGCGTGCCTCCGGTGTATGCATATAAGCGGTGCTTACGCTATCTTATTCACAACAAATAAAAAAAATATATATAATTAAAATATTACGAGAAATCAATCAATGCTTTTAAAAATACGCGCGAAGTTCTAGCTACGAATCGCAGCGCCGCTCACGCCCCACCAATCGCCTTACAAAAGCAGGAACCAAGTATGCAAAACGTTGTATTCAAATATTGACGGAAAACACAAAAAATGTACATGTGTGCGCAATGCGCATTCAAGAGAAAACTCGTTTGTGTTAGTGTCTCAAATGCCGTGCCTATCGGTGCAAATTACAAATGTAACAACCTGTGCCATCTGTTGGCACCGCTATTGATTAGTACAACTTTACTGATGAAAAAATTATCATATTATAATGGTTTCTTTCGTGTATTTGAAAACAATATTGATATTTTATTTATCCAGGAATTGGCTTGAAATATTCATAAATGAGGCGGTTATTTGGATATTTAACGTGGCAGGTAATCCCAACAAACAATGGCAGAAGCCGGCAGTTAAGCCATTTTTAATTAATTCACTGTTTTTCCTATTGCCTACCCCGATTAAAAACTTTGCATTGATGGCGATGATGATAATAAGGAAAGTGAAGACATTTTTCACTATCACTAAAGGTTGTGGGAAAAGCGAGAGTTTTGTACGCATGGATAAATTTAACAAAATGTAGGTACCTAAACAATAATCTAAAAGCAAATGATACACTCAATGTTGGTGAAAAAATGTTTTTTTTTCCTGTCTAAGAAGAGTCAACTTTGTTATACTTAAAACATATTTTAAGTACCTATATTGAATTACTATTTTTATTGTGTTTTAATCATCTGTTTGATAATGTAATAGGTACTTGCTCATAACAAACTATTGAACAACATTTTTTTAAGAATTTAAAATTTCTATGACCGGCAGCAACCATTATAAATATTTTATCATTTAGTAGAACATGTAAAGAGAGTGCACAACTGAAATTTATAAAATTCCATTTTAAAACTAGTGAATGGTGGCATGCGTGATTTAACGCACGCAATATTCGGGGTTTTAGTTGCTAGTAAACTCCACTGGTGTTAGTAGCGGAGAAATTGGAACATCGGGCCACAGTTGGTAGGGCGTATGTTAAATGTGCGAGAAACTTCCCCCGGAAGTTGGGAACTCGGGACAACACCCCCCGCTGACGGGCGCACTTGAAAAGTGACTCCATGGGTGGAATGGAATGGAATTTTAAATAAAATACCAAATACCACCGAATAAAAATATTATTTTCAAGGGAAGTTTTCACCTGCAAAGTGATCAGATGAAACGTAAGACGAGAAGGTTATAATGTTAACCTCGGTGGCGAAGATGAATCTTTATTTAGTTTCACGGAACTTGAATAATTTACAGGAGGCCCGAGAGATTCGAGGCTGGCTTGTCAATTATATATTATCATTGTAAAAATTCGATCATCTGTCGAGCCGTTCTTCCCAACCTTACCGAGCAACTGCTGAGCCGAAATTTTTCCTCAACACTGTTCAAATGCACAAATTCGCCTTTCCCAAGAAATTCTCAGTCAAATTTACGATCATCTTAAGGTATCGATTTTTGTGGATTAAAGTTCTCCTCAGTAAAATACTAGTTATGAAAAGTGTCAACAGAGTGCAAAATGACAGCGTAAACATCAAATGTCATAGATATCGATGGTCAAACGTCATTCGTTTCGCTAACTATTTTTGTACCTATTGTGTATTAACAATTTTGTATATGGACGGCGAATCGACAGCGAATATGAAGACAGCGACGATGAAGATATTATTGATATAATTCAAATAGTGGAATGGGCGGAAGTAATGGACGGTAATATCGGCCTACACAGGCGGTGACAGGATGTAGATGTCGATTACATCGAAATGTTAAATCCGAATTATTCATTTTCTCGTTTTGGGTGAAATTCTTTCCACGTTTTTGCTTGTTGTCCATGTCGATTTCGTGTTAAAACTGATTGAAAGAACGCACGAAAGACAAACGTTAAAAATGTCTACTTTCGACTTCGCGGAATTAGCAAAAGTCAAGCTCACACTTTATTTTTATCATATACGTTCTTAAATATAAAATGTTGGTGTTTGTATTATAATATTTAAGACAAATAATTTGTATTTATAATAAATAGAAAATTAACTCGTCTATGTAAACGTTGAAAGTTTTTACTTTGATGTCATTTTATTGACTATGAACGTTGTCGGGTACAATTATTTTTTCCATAGAAGTGGGCGAGTCCTTCATAGACAATTTAATAAGTTCAAAGATAAAAAAATGTTTGGAGACAGTCAAATAGAGTAAATACTTAATAAAACACTTGGCTGATCGGTGGCTCAGATTGATCATTCGAAAAGTTGGAGAACGGCTGTTAATGCCATATTTATTTCTTACTAGCTGATGTGTACCTGGCCTTGCTCTTTTATTTTTCTTTTGGAATGAATGTTTGATGTTGTGAATTGTTGTTTGAGTTCCATAATTGATGTTACAGCGAAAGTATTGCCTTATGACGACTATTACTATCTCTAAACAATGAAACAAATAAATCATTAATTTGAAAAAAAAAATCATTTCAAACATTTAGTTTTTAAGTAGCTACCTATTTGTGTTTTCCATTTTGAAGATATTCTGTCCAAATAAACCTTCTTTTTAATGTGTAATCTATGGCTAACCAGAGTGGTATACCTATGGGCTAACCTCAATACAACATGGCGGGTTCAATGTTTTTCATACTAATTTTAAAACGTTATAGTAACAGTTTTATATAATGGATTTCATTGAACTGCTCTCTAAACCTTCCCGGCACTAAAAAGAACAAACTGTGTTATTTCAGCGAAACCGGTAAGGTAATTTTCGAGAAAATCGACGACAGACAGACAGACAAACATTCATTTTTATATATAAATAAGACTAGATGAAGTACTCGGCGTTGCCCGGAGTCATGTAAGAATTTTAGTAAAATTTTGATGATACATTAACCTTTCCCTTACCCCTTTCCAATAATTTTCCTCTTATTTTGAACGTCAAGTTGGCTAAAATTTCATTACGAAATACCAACATTGTGCTTTAAGGGGTAGGAAATGGGGTTGGGAGTGGTATTATAAATATCATGTAGTATGACCTTCCTTTTGTTTCGAAGGAAAAGTGTGGAAAATTTCATCAAGCTCGGAATAAAACTGTAGATTTGTATGGAAAACAAACACGCACCGCCCGCTCGGGACATTCTTTCAATAATTAAAAGAGAGAAGAAGATTTCGCTCTACTAAATAATGTATTCATATTTTGATATAATTTAATAAGTACACATTTGTTTTGTACAAAAAACAACACACAGGTAGGTAAAGTACAATCATTTTAGAAAGTATCTTAATCATTTTAGATAGTAGGGGTGTACTGTATCGTATGAATATTGCAGGGTAAGGAGTGCGGGCTGGCGTTACAATCTATTTCGAACCAATTTAAACTACTATAGCACATATGATTTCCCTCTACACAATAAGATTTTTTATGGTGTGTTCATTGTTTTCGTTTGTCATTTTTCAAATTAAATTATGGACCGTAGGTGCAATATGAAGAAATTTATTTTTAAAATTGATAATGCCTCCACACACAGTCTATATACTAGTACACTAAAAAATATAACAGTTCTTAAAAAAATCTTACAATTGTCCTAGTTTATATATTCCCAATTATGTGACTGGTACGAGTGCTATTCTGAGTTGTTCCCGCACAGTCTGCTATGTAAAATTTACCCTGATGACGGTCATCCTCCGATAGGACACAGCATCAGAGATCAGCGAAAGGTAGATTAATCACTCAGGCGACTGAGCCAAATGTGCTGCGGTTTCCACTACGGAGACCGCAGTGTGTTCTATTTCTATTCAGTGAGGTGTACAATTGATTCATAATGAATGTCTCTCTGGAGATTTGTTTGCACACAAACAGCTTCCGATCTACTATGATGCCGATTGCACTTGTAACGCAGTATTCCTGTTTCCCTGTGGTTCCCTATGTTCATTATATTTAGCAATATCATTGAATGGACAATAAGTTAAATAGATGTAATTGGCATTTTGAAATAAATCTTATAATATAAATATATTAAATGGTCAGCACCCAAAAATACATACTTTGCATGTTGCTAACTCGAGAAATACTACTAACGATTTAATTGTAAATTCCCTACGTGTAATCAGGAAAGTGTTTAAGATTTAAAAAGAAAATAATCCTCAAACAGAAATTTTTAAATTCCATATTCTATACGTACTGGAATCCATGTACTCGTAAATAAAAATCAATGTAAGTTTGTAAGTTTGTTTGTCCCGATGTTTTCAAAAATTACTTGACCGGTTTCGCTGAAAATAGTACAGTATGTTTTTATTAGTGCCGGGAAGGTTTAGAAAGTAGTTTGAATGAAATCCAATATGTAAAACTGTTGGTATAACGTTTTAAAATTAGTATGAAAAACATTGAACCCGCCATGTTTTATTTAGGTTAGCCCATAGATATTGATATGAATGCAGGCCCCAAGTTAGCCGCCAGTGTTAAGGAAGGACGAAAGCCCCACGCGAGGGCGACCAGTGTAAAGAGGGGGAGAGGGTGGGTTAACTTACATTGAGGCCAGATGCGGGGCTGATATCAGGGTCCACCAGGTTAGCTCAATTGGTAGGGGCATCACAACCCTGTCTCAAGTCGTAGATCGGCCGCAGCCTTATATCAAAAGGTAACTAACTACCAGTGAAAAGAGGCGTTCTTTCTGGACAGGGTTTATTACAGGGGAAACATTTACAGGTAATTACATACGGGATTCACAACAAGGGGCAGTACCTAATCTAATCTGAGGCTCGATATTGTCTCTCTCTCTGGTGAATCTCAAATCGGGCATGATATTCAAAAAGGCACAGTTATTACAGCACATAAAAGAGGATGAAACCATTCTGCTTACATGGGGTGGTCAGCGACAGGAGTCAGGAATCAGCGTAAAAAGTGTGATGACTAGGGACTCTATATCTCTCACGTATAACGTCAGACAGGACAGAGCGAGTTAATGCACCGGTCACTGGCTTTAATGTTTAGGTTTAATGCAAAGATAACAAGTGACAATGTACAGATGTAAATGGCGGGCGGCCACGTGCCCAAGGCACGCCGCACCCACCTGACAACTCTGCGTCTGGATTAGTAATGGCGGGCGTTTTCTCAGTGCGAGCCCACGCCATAATGGCCGTCGGAAGCTATGTCCCGTACGCCTGTTTCGCCGGTCAAAAACAACGATGGCCGGCCGAAAACGTGTCGGTATTGGTCCGGAGCGTGAATTTCAGCAACCAGCGGCTAGAACATTCTTTATTTAAATAGCGGCTAGATTTTTTATTGTGTTGTAGCTGATCTTGTTACATAACAATATAACACTCTGGATCGCCGCAGATTGCATATTAAAAATAAGTTTTTTTGGGTAGAATATTTTCAAAATGGAAAACACGAGTAAGTACCTACTTAAGAACTTTATGATTTAGATATCTTTTGAAAATATAAACGTTTGGAAAGAAATAAAATATTCAAATTAATATTTCTTTATTTGGAGACAGTTACTTTCGCTGTAAAATCAATTATGGCACCCTAATAACAAGCAAGAATTCACAACTTCATAACGTCATTAAAAAAATCCTTAGCAAGGCCGGGTACACATCAGCTGGTATTAGATAAAATATTCAAAATTGCTTTCACTGGTTTTCAAACTGAATTTATTTTCAGATATTTTGGAATGTATTTCATAGAATTTAAAGATTCAGTTTGAGGATTTTTGTCTTTTGAAACCGTACACATTTTTTATAAATACTCATATACGTAGAATTATCAGATAAATCATTTGTAGCATGGTTTGTCATCGCAGAAAAGTGCTACAGTAGCGCCTCCTCTGAGGCTTCTTAATAATGATGATTTTTGCAGTTATGTATTGTAATTTATTTTAAACATTACTATACATCTATTTCTATCGAAAATAGGTTAAATAAATCTATTTTACCGGTAAGAGAACTATAAATATGAAATATTTTTTTTTTTTTTAATTGAACGTCTTTAGTGTACCCCCAGGTTTTGTTTGGTAGATTGTCGTTCTCACTATGTGATCTCAGAATTGGAATGCCATAGTGCTATTGGCAATTGTATTGGTTGGCTAGAGTATATTATCCAGGCCATTAAAAAGTATTTATATAGATGGAAAAGTCTAGGGAGTGAACGGGCTCGATATACTAACAAAACTTTATGTTTCATGTCCGATGTTCGTTCGTGATGGCAAATGTCGATTAATTACCGATATTGTTGATTAAAACCTTTATTGTGTCAACGTTGATAATTTCAGGGCGTTCATGCTAGGGACCCACGTGTAAAGTGTTATAGATCCGTTCATTAATCCACAAATTATTGTAGACTCATTCAATTCCCGTATGGTAGCGTGAATGTTTGACTATTTACAAGAGCTGATTCAACTGTTATCACAGTGTTAACTCAATTTAATTAATTATAACCCACTAACATGAAGTAGTTTACCTCTCGCACACACTCATCGTGATAATAACAAATTATCTATTCCACTTAGTAAGCTGGAAATGCGCCCTACAGTTTGTTTGTCTGTAGACAAATTAGTGTCACCCACAGCATCTACCTTCACACGGCAAATAATCTGTGTTTGGGCTTGAACCACTATGTATTGAAATTGAATTGGCGTAAAAATACTATAATCTTAAGAAAAAAATGTTCCGTGGCAAACTGCCTAAAATAATGTGTGCAAGATAGATACAAGAATGTATGGGTTAAGATATGGACAACGTACTTAATACAGATTTCTTTCTTGAAAGATTTGGGTAGATAGGGGCTCTTGCGAACCGCGACCAGTATTTATAGCGAAACCTTTACTTGCCGATACTGTCAATTGATTTGACATGTTTCTAATTATTTCAATATCTCTGTAAATGTAATAAACATAGAGATCGTATGTTAGATGTTCCTCAGCGATACATTTATGTATTGGATAAAATAATTAAAATCCAAAAAAATAATAATTTAAATGTATATTAATGCTTTTAAATATTGAGATGAATGTTTGATGGCAGTTGTAAATACGGAATATAAACTAGAATAATTAATTAATTAGTATATTATAATAAAACAAATTTAAAACTTTTTTCCACTTTAATTTTTATTTGACCGTAACCGGGTTTCAGCTCGTTAGAGCCATCTTCAGACTGGTACACCATGTATTAACAGTTTCAAAAATAGAAATATTAGAATAAATTGTTATTGCATGTTTGATGGGTTTTATGGAAAAGTGAACGGAAGAGGACTTCTCTTCGTTTTTTCATCACCACTTTCTAACTCACAACAGTTCAGGAAATGTATCCTATTTCACTGACCTAAAAGTGATTGCTTTCTACGAAAACATATATATGATTAGTTCACATAATATTTTTAAAACATGAGATTATGCATCATTCAAATAATTCAGCTTTCATACTTTGCTAGTTTTATTTTTTTTTGTTTATACAATTGTATTTTACGTAAATCTTACGAAACTGAGTATATTCAGTTTGAATGTAAGAAATCTCTCATAAATTTATTTTTTTACACATTTATTGATTTCAGTGTGTATAAAACTTAAACAATGTAGTCAATAAATTATATAAATATATAATTATAATTAATTCTAATTCTAACATTAAGTATCTTACGGTACGTAGGTATGCATTTACTTGTATGGTATTTACTTTCATGTTCTACGGAAGTAGAATGACCTGACTTTTGTTTTTATTTTCGAAGCAGATGTCTCTTTTTTTAAATCTTCAGTAATGCGTTAAACATTTCAGGAATTTTATGCCTCTTTATTCTACTATCTCCGTATACATTTTGTGTTTTATTAATGATGTACATTTGTGCTTCTCTATGTCTAGTAGGGTAGTCGTGGTTCACAGGTGTTTTGAATTCTTTATTCCAGAATTCATCCAGCGTTAGTTGATAATCTACCCTACTGTGCACGGGAGCACCTTACAGAATAAAAATATTTTCTTATAATCGCCATCAAATAATTT
This sequence comes from Halesus radiatus, assembly GCA_022606495.2. Lineage (NCBI taxonomy): Eukaryota > Metazoa > Arthropoda > Insecta > Trichoptera > Limnephilidae > Halesus > Halesus radiatus. The sequence goes on along the minus strand of JAHDVE020009996.1, from coordinate 26,772 downwards.
GTTTTTTTTTGCCTGAAATCAATTTTAGGAAACGGAGTTGTATTTGCTCAATTTTATTTAAGTACGTTTTGTACGTTAGTCCATAACTGTTCACTTCGTAGTCTATAATTGATTCTATAATTGAAAATACACTTTGTATATACCACTTTACTTAAAATATAAAAATATTTCTACATGTTTCGATAGCAATGCTATCATCTTCAGGAATAAATGAATACTAAAAAATAATTTCAAGTATAGAAAAATTATCAAAAATTTAAAACAATAATTTAAGAATATACAAAATATGAGAATAAACAAAAATGAATTAAAGTAGGTAAGTAACAGATTAAAAATGTTAATCACAAAATAATTATAAAACATTGAATAATACATTTAAATTAGAAATATAAATAAAAATTATTATTATTAATATTAATATGAAAATAAATTTAAGAGATAGCTATTTTTAAAAAATATTTGATTATTTATTAAATTTAATTCGCTATTAACACTTTTTCTTATTTCTAAAATTTCAAATTTATCTAATTGTAAACCAGTTGTATTTGTATGTAAAACTTTTAAACCTTTATTTATATCAAACGAATGATTGGTTTCTAAAATATGATTTGCAAATTCAGAATAGTTGTTATTATTTAAACATCTTAGGTGTTCCTTAACCAATTATTCCTTAATTGATTCCGCTAATGCGTTATATATATACCATAGTATAATATGTCTTTGTTAACAAAATTTTGTAGATGATAAAATTTACCTAAAACGGATCTTAGTCTATTACAAATATTTTCTATGTGATTTGACCAGTTAGAGTTGACATCTATTGTAAGACCAAGGTATGTGTATTGGTAAACTTTTTCAATGGTCGGTCATTTACATTGCAAAGATTGGTTGTTTTCATGCCAGCAGTCGTACGTATGACTTTGTATATACATGTACTTATTCTGACCGCTTGCATGAGGAGAATGTATGAGCATATATTTAGTTTTTTTTTGCATTAATGATAATACTGTTATCGTGAGACCATTTAATTATGTTGTTTGGATCTGTTTGCATAAATTCCTGAATTTGATGTGGACTCTGCTTGCTCATAAATACAAGTGTCATCCGCAAACATATAACATTTACAATGCTTTATAACATTTGGTAAACTATTAACTCGCATTGTATAACATACAGGTCCAGAGATCGATCCTGTCGCTACTCGAGTATTTGCTAACAATTCATCACTTACATTCCCGTCAAATTTAACTTTAATTTTTCTATTCAATAGATAATTTTTGAACCATTCATTTACGGGACCTGTAATACCACATTCCTCCATTGCTATTAATAGCGTTTGGTGGTCCAATGTGTCAAAGGCTTTTTTGAAGTCTATGAACATTATTCCGACATAACGTTTTTCATTTTAGAGACAATTTATATGATCTGTGAATTTAGAAAGTAATTGCGTAGTACTTTTTTTTTTTTTGAAATCCGTATTGAATTTGATTTAAAATATTATTTTTTCTATTATATTTAGAATTTCGTTAACGATGACTCTTTCTAAAATTTTCTCAATACACGTTAAAGTAGTCCAGTGATTTAGCCGGTATCTTGCGGTTATAATACTGTAATATACTCGTCCATAGGGTAATGATCCGATAATGCAATGGATAAGTAGTTTCCGGAATTTTCCTGACACGTACAGGCTCGAGGAACATTTGCCGGAATCGGGGCTGTTCCCCGAGGATATTTATCTGCAACCCCTCCCCCTCCCCACCACTTAAGAATAACCCCCTACCACCCATAACCCACTCTCCCCATATCCAACACCCGCAGAGCCGGATGTCCCCTAATCCATTGTGGACCGTGAACTGTGACAGCGCCCGCGAGAAGCGGAAATGAAAAATGACAAATTTCATCAAAAGCATATTTCAAGTGAATTTTAAAGTTCCTATTCACCACTAAAGATTGGGGAGAACAGTCTATGAGTAAATGGTATGGAATTGTAAAACTATTACCAGGTTAAATCATCACAAAGTAAACCGTATTTTCACGTGGTTAGCATGAAATTCCGATGTTTTTGCATTCCAGAGAAACCATTAATTTATTATGATTCTTTGCCATTTAATTCCGAATTATGTTGGGTTAACAACAAGTGAAACATCGGTTTTTAAATTCGAATGACAAAATGAAATAAAATGCTGTGATATATAATAAATACAGCAAATGAATATGAGTTGTCTGGCTTTCGGGGAAAATATCAAACTCTTCTTCTGGTGCCTTCTCCTTTAGGGGGCAATCTTCACCCTGGAGACTGTAATCCAAAACAATTCAATGGGAGTGCACTCGTACTGGTCGTACAATAAAGTGCGCAGTCTTTACCAGCTACTTCTCCCTTCAAAATTTTCCCCGGATTATTAAATAGTTGATCTCGTATTTTTAGTTTCATTCATAATTATAAATTTACCAATAATACAACATTTTGGAAGAGCAGAGGGCTTTCCGGTCCGGTACCTACTCTGGGCACCAATTTATGAAGAAAAGTCATACTTATCACGCCGTGTTATTTCTCCTTCTTGAGTTAAAGTTTCTTGTATCCATGCGGAATCCATCATCAAAATGTTCCGAGTGTTGAAAAATGTCCGTTTATTTTAGCAACCGCAATACGCGTTGGCTTAATATCTCAAAAGGGAGGAGGGGGAAAGTGTAAATGGAGAATTATTTCAAAAAAAGAACAACACAAAAGAATAGAGATATAAATATAAAATTAATGTTGCGAGTGAATTAATGTTCCATATGATTGGGTCCAGGTATCCGACTCCCGGAATACCGTGAATGAAAGGCATTTTGCTTTTTGTACTGTGCAAATAGTACTATCTCATTTTTGAAGCATAGCAAAAAATGTATCGAACGTTTTGTTATCTTATTTGATTCACATTTTTAGCTAAGTTTCCCGCAAATACCGTGAGATCTCACAGAATAATTTCTATGAAAATCATAGTAACAAAATTACACATTCAAAGCAATTATATTTTTTATCGACAAAACGTAGAGCTTAACTATGTACCTTCTAGGGTTTTACGCGTTAGTATTTTTAAGTAAGTTTGTTTGTTTGTTTGTTTGTTTATCCTCGATTTTCTCGAAAATTATTAGGTTGGTTTCGCTGAAATAACACAGTTTGTTTTTATTAGTGCCGGGAAGGTTTAGAAAGTAGTTTGAATAAGATCCAATATGTAAAACTGTTGCTATAAAGTTTTAATATTAGTATGAAAAACATTGAACCCGCCATGTTTTATTTTGGTTAGCCACAGATTGCATGTTCAAAAGAAGAAGGTTTTTTTTTGGTAGAATATTTTCAAAATGGAAAACACGAGTAGGTACCTACTAAAGAACTTTGTGATTTAGATACGTGTTAAAAAAATAAACGTTTGGAATGAAATAAAATATTCAAATGAATGTTTCTCTATTTCGAGATAGTTACTTTCCCTATCAAATCAATTATGGCACCCTAATGACAAGCAAGAATTCACAACTTCATTACTTTCTATGAACCCGAGCAAGGCCGGGTACACATCAGCTAGTTTAATATATAAATGACTAGTAATTTGTTATGGACAATAGATAAAACAGAAGATTTGTGTAAGTAAATTAAATTGAAATAATATTTTTGCATAGAATGAATTTAAAATATTTTTGAACGGAGTTCAAAATTTGGCATTTACCAGTAGTGCTTCTAGCTTCTTCTGGCAGTCGATTAAAAAAGAGATTCTTTGATAATTATAATGAGATTGTGCAAATGAAGTATTTCATTTTGGGCATGGAAAGATATGTTTAAGGCGAGTACGGTTTTCAGTTAAAATTTCTATTTGTCCTTTTCTTTTATGATTTGAATTAGTGAATTTTTAATGTATAGGTCTTTGTTTGTAGGCACTTGAAATTCTTAGGGTTATTTAAGCTATAGTTAGCTACACTTTTCCAAAAATAATAATAAAAATATTTTTGCGGTACACACGATGTCCGGTAACTAGTGGTACAATGAAAGCTAAAATCCAAAAGTTATATCACAAAATCGTTTCTAAATGTATTGTAGATTCACCAGTTTTGAGTTTGTACCACGAGTTTCCGAACACCATGTATTTTTACTTTTAGATGTATCGCGACATGAGCGAGAAACATGGTGTATAAAATGCTTACCGCAAATAGCCGCTTTTCTCATTTCTCATAAACAACGCAATTATTAGAAACAGAAGTCTCACGACAGAAAGAAAACGTTTCTTTAAGAAATTAATTCTTCGAACAAGTCCGCTTCTGTTCCACTGCTACAGCAAGCCGCGTCAAAGCGCGGCCAATGTACTCCGATCATAGTGCCCCTTCCACGATAGTGCAAGTAGCCCCCCCATAGCCTGATAGTGCCCCCATCGTGCCTCTTTGTGCCTCCCACCTCAACCCCCAACCCCCGGCCACAATTACCCCCCACCCCTCTCACGTACCACCAATGCCCACTCCAACTGCGCTCCGAGTGGCGCAATAAATCACTTCAATATGCATGCGGAATGCTACGTTAATAAATTTTCTGTATCTGATCAATTCCCTGAAATATCAGCATATTTAGTTAGAGCTTCTATTATTGTTTCCAGATCTAGACCTAACCGTGCGCGAATCTCCCACTTTGTCTATTTGAATTTGAATTATGTGAAAATGACTGATTGTGATGGCCAACTGAATATTAAGCGTACATTTTCTTGCCAAATTCTTGGTAAAAATATATTTTGTTAAGAAATTTGTCTCCTTTATTAATTTTTCTATAAATTGTTCATCTGATACGATTTTCTTAGGGTAGACACAGATTTTCAGCCTTTATGGACTGCTCGCCATTGTAGGTTTGTATCTGAGTGGACACATGCTTCGGGTACCGTGAATTAAAACCTCTGATATCTAAGTCCCCCATCATTGCACAACCAAAATTTGCCGTTTATTATGACGGAAGTAGGATGAATTCAAATACTGTTGGGTTATTTTCTTTTGTCTTCGCTTTTTCTTTTTTTTTTTTAATTATGAGAACGAAAAATAAAAAAATTATCCCATTGCTAATCCAGGAAGAATGATGAAGACTCCACACTCCATTGCTTTGAAATCTAAGTGACTGGTACGAGTGCAGTTCCGCAGAGTTGTTTCTAGCTGTAGCCTGCGGGTGAAGGTGAAGATTGACTTGGTGATAGCCAACTTCCGATAAGAGATGGCACAAGAACAGGAAGAAGACAATAGTACAGTTAACTAATGTAAGAACTTTAATATTTCGGTAGGATAGGAGGAACAAATAAAACAAAACCCAATTAGAAGTTCGGGGGAAAATTTACGGAAGACATGGGTGGGCAAGTTTATCATACAGATTTACATAAAATAATTAATTTCATATTTTTAATCATATTAACAATTGCGGTTGTTTCGGCGAATTTCAATGTTTCGTCAATATTCAAGTTCTATGAAGGTTCTATTGAAGTTCTGTTATTACTATATTGCGGGCTAGTTGTTTCACAGTACTTGAATAGAACTTTCACAGAACTTGAATATTAACTTTGAAATATTGATGAATCCTTCAAGTTGTTTCAGAGAATTTGAAGGATTCATCAAATTTTAAAAGTTAATATTCATACTCTGGATGTCTATCCAAATTCTGTTATTATTACATTATTGTCCAGTTGTATCACAGTACTTAAATAATAACAGAACTTGAATTTTAATCATTCAAATGACTGCAATGGCGGCATGTGTAGTCATTTACCCACAAAATCCTGTTCCATCATTGCTTGCTCGCATCCAACCAGAACAGCTGTTTTTTCTTCAACCGATAATCGCGTATATAAATGAACTAATAAATTAATATTTTTTTGTGTCACAACAGACATTTCGGTTCGTTTGATAGATTCGCCTATCTTAACAAACGGATGGCAATCTTTGGAGCACAGACGTCAGGTGGGAATGCTGTCCTTGTTCTACCGGTATTTTAATGGAAAATGCTCTGAGGAACTGGCGTCATTGATCCCTTCGGCACCGGTGTATAGTCGGGAAACACGCCAAATGAGCGCCCAACATTTGTACACGGTTGACATTTTTCACATGAGAATGGGTTGCTTCTACGACTCGTTCTTATATTCAACAGCTGTGGAATATCTGCCGGCCTCTGTGTTTCCTCCATGGAACAACATGGGTCTCTTCAAGGCCCAAGTTCACTCATTCCTATCCTCTAAGTCTCCTGTGTGGAGTTACTGTAAAAAAAAATCTTCGAAATATGAGGAAGTTGGACCAATTTATCTTCTAAACACGTATAAATATTGCACTCATATTATAAGAGTATTATATTATGCACTTGTGTATTATGTATCATGTAGATAGGCTATTACTATTATTATTTAAAAAAAAGTAGTATCTACAAATTAAAAACCTTTCCCTTTGTAACTTCTCTGTGGCATGCACTTATACATTATTAAACCTTCATATATATTATAAATATGTTACACTTATATACCAACTATGCATCATGTTATTTTTTTTTAAAGTTCTGTACACATAATCATTTTAATGTTAAAATATGTAAAAGCCCTTTGGGGCGTTAATGAATGAATAAATAAATAAAAACAAATAAATACATAACCTTGTAATCATCAATCTACATTATACATAAGTGGCATCTAATTTTCAATTTTACCTCCATAGTACCATGTAATTGCACACCCTTCAAATAAAATAAAATAAAAAAAGCCCAGTTTTCAAAGAAAAGGTTCTATTATTAGCAGCTGGGTAGCTTATATCAGAAACGCCCTGGACTCCTTTGGAAAGGTGGCGAAGCGAAGGCTGTTCCCCCATAGGTACCCAACCTTAATTTAAATTAAGGCTTTATTTAGATGATTGTAAACATCATCATTTTAATTGATAAATTACAAATTTCGAATCCGCGATCTTTTTTAACTTACCACATTTTTTTTAACGAAGAGAAATGTTTTCTTATGCTCAAAATTCCAAAAGCCGTTCTGTCGAGAAGGAGAGTTTAATCGGTTCCATGACAGTTGAGTTCAGGGTGTTAATTTGCTTTTTGAAATGTTCATATTTCAATGTTTCGGGTACATTAATTTTGTTTTTGGATCATAATATATTATACCTAAATACAAGTAGTGATGCTGAGCTGTGGTCGTTCTTAGCATTGGGGTGGCTATTAAACCATTTGTTTTGAATCCATTTCGTATACTATCAGTGGAGTGAATTTTATTGAAGAAAAATTCTTTTTAAATTTGATATAAGGCGTTTCTTTTACGTTATTCTGTAATAGACAGTACATTTAGTTCACAAAATATCTCTAAAGTCGTAAGGTTTTTTAATGATGATCTTAATGATTATTTATAATTCTAATTATTGGCTGTAGTGGGACTTTATAGGCCACTGCACACCCAATAATGCCATACAGCAAGAGGGACTAAATTAATGCATAATAGACCATTTTAATTGTATTCTTGTTAAATATGTTGCGTATGTTTGTAATGGTCTAACCATCATCCTTTTCTTTTAATAGAACCCTGGAAAATATTTTTTTTTATATGCATAACTTTCATGCTAGAAAAGCTTAAGGGAGCGACATCTATCGACTTGTGGAGAGTTTGATTACAGTGAATTATAATCCAATAATTTTGATTCATAAAACTCGTTGCAACATAAAACCACGAGATGGCGGTGAGAAGAAGGCGTTCCCTCTTATAAATAAACATCACAGGATTGGGTGAAATCAACGAAAAAGTTACCAATCAAACGAGCGTTTTACATAAACAACAATTAGTGGTGACAGGACAAAGGAAATATTAATTATTTATGTGAATCGAAAGGGTTCAGATCAACGGCCTATAATATAAACATTTCACGAGCGGTCGAACAGGACGAGAAGAGGTCGTGAACTTTAAAGGAAACAATGGGAAATGCAGAGATGAATAACCATTGAAAATGGAAGTAGAAAGTAAAAATAATATGCAAAATGTTAATTACAAATAAAAAAACTACAAAGAAATGATTTATCTTGCACGAGGAAAGGCGTGTTTGCATTAGAATTTAGACAGAAAGACGTGTCATGTAAGGCTAAGCGGAAAAACAACGAATTAGAGAAAATAATTCAGAGAACAATAGCTTCAGCAGATGAAAAAGGGAAGACACAAGAATTATACAGTATGGAAACTTCGGCAAACTTAAGAGGCGATTTAGGCGAGACTAATGTGAAATAGAAGTACAATTTTCTAATTTCAGGAACGTAGATAATTACAAGGGAGTGAAACTAGGCTGATTTTAGGTGATAAAAGGTATTAATTGAGTAGGTTCGGGACATCAGATATTATGAAAATGTAGATGAGAAATGTATCAATCAATTATAAAATTTAAACTGAAAGAATTCAATAGAAATATTGAGATATATGGACTACTACTTTGAATATAGTTCGATACATTTAGGTAAAATTTTGAGGTTGTCAATGACTAATGTAAACAAGGCGACAAGAATTGTTTATCCAAGCGATCAGATGAACATGAAACTCGGGCAATAAAGAGATAAACGAACAATTAAAAATATACAGGGAAGATAGGAATATTTATTTAAGGAAAAGTAATAAAAAATAATGGGTTTTCGATTAACTCTGATTTATATCGGTTTTTTTACAAAAGTAATGATTATTACCCATAGTAAACAATAATCTAATGTGATATTGAGTTAGAGTGGAATGGAGAAAGGGGAGTGGCCAGGAAAGAAGTGAACGGACTCATATCTACCAGGTTTGGGGTAGGTAAATCACAGGTAAAAACGCTAATAAATTAATACATAAAATTATTAAAGGTAGTGAAAAATCAATTAAGGATGATATCAATCGACCCGGATGAGAGTATAAGCAGACGATAGGTACATGCAAAAGGTGTAATACAGCTAGACCAGGAAGAAGCAGTGCAACACATTGAAAAATCATTCTGGAAAGGTATATTTACTAACTCAGGCAGGTGAGGTGGGGAAGAAATTATAAAGTGTTTACACCAATATTAGGATCAATTGAGAATTGCACGAAAATATGCGTTAATCGAATATTCACACGTTAGATCAGAGAAAAACCATGTTACCATCGGAAAATTCATAAATAAAAAGATATCGCATATCAAGATAACCAGGGACTAAGGGAATTTCTATAATAAGGAACAGCAGGGCGATCTAGAGGAATGAACTAAATTCGATCCTGGCCGGAGTTAGGAAAAGTGATGGATTCAGAGGCGGGCCAGATTTTATCTAAATATTTACATTGAAGAATTACAGTCGAAATTAGTATTACTTACATATAGGTTTACGAGTTAATAGAGAACATAATTTAATGTAGGTATGGAATGGAGTTAAATCCTTTTGATTCTAAGCTAGGTATATAAGGCAATGTAATGAGGGAATATGGGATTAGTCGCGGAATACGTCGGGCGAGAAAAAATTAAATTACGTGCTGGCCGATTTTAAGTAATTGTTTTGTTTTTGGACTTAGGAAGTTTCATTTGATTTGTTTCTTACAATTAAATAAAGTTTTAAATAAATTCTTTTAAATAGTTGTTGGATTGATTCAACAATAGTTTGATTTAATTCAATAATAGTTTGAAAATATTGAAGTTTCTAAAATTCATTATAATTAAGTTGATACTAAAAATTACTTCTGTGAATTAATTAAAATTGGTGGTTTTTAAGTGAAATTATAATAATCGAAAGTGTTTATAAATAAAGTGTTTGAATCGAAGTCTTCTAAAATTCATTATATTTAAGTGAAGTGATATAAAAAAAGTGACCCAGTAAATAAAGTGTTTAGTGTTCGAATTAATATTGTATTAAAATAAATTCTCTTGTTGATCTAATACAATAATAGTTTCATAAATAGTGAAATTTCCTAAAAATTAATAATACTTAAATTACGTTAAAGATTCTAAAAGTTGTAATTAAATTAATTTTCTCAAAACTGTTAGAGCAATGTGATAATAATAATAATTTAATAAATATTGAAAATTTCTAAAAATTAATAAAGTTATTTGTTTAAAGATTTTTAAAATTAGCTTCTGTGAATTAATTAAAATTGTTTAAATGAAATGTGATTTAATTCATATTTTGTGTTGAACTAAATTCATTACGAGTTTAAGAAAAATTAAATATAATTGCGTTTAAAATAATTTAGTGAAAGTTTAAAAACAGCTGAGTCTTAGTTTCTTATAATTCATTTTTAATACCTAGCGTGGGATTAATTTCGTCAAAGAAAAATAATAAAGCTCTAAAATATTACCAAGCGTTCGGTTTACGGATTTAATTAATAGTTAGTAAAGAGAATTACGTGAGTACAAAGAATAAAATAGGAAAATAAAACAACAAAAATTTAAATATTGTTTAATAATATCCGGATTGAGAGATCATTAAATTTGAAGAAATAGTACAAATCGGTAGATCACGAATTGAAATTAGGAAACACTAGATTGTATTAAGTAAATATTTCTAACTTAGATTAAACATTCCAGGCAGGGAAGTTCAATATTTTCTGAATCTTCATATTGGCGTGTATAACCCGTCTGGAAAAATTATGAATTTGTCGGAATTCAGGTGAGTCAAATTAATATACAAGTTTTCAGGATCCCAGGGAAGGCGAGGATGGAGATATGAATTATATTTCTAATGACTTATAAGTACATGTATTGTATGTGTGTATATGTAAATATGTATATATATATATTTATATTTAATGTTTAATATATAGGTCAATACTATACGACCGTTATCTATCATGAGTGAATGTTTTGTATACTTGAACAAAGCCGTTCTAATCAAATATTTGTGCTACCTTCATGAGATATTTTACGATAAATCTTTCCTTTCGCATTGAATTATAATTAAACTAGTACTATAGATAATTCAATTGTCTCACTCATTACCAGCACTTGACTTTTAAATATTCAAAAATACCTATTTTTTTTTTTCATAAATACATTTAAGTATTTATAAAAATTTCCGGTAGATACCGACCTGTATAATTGTCTTTATCGAGTTAATTCATAGTCAACAACTTCAGAACATCTTTTATAGGTATTTCACTGTGTAGTGAAATAACTTCGGCTAAAGACTTGGCCTTTACTAAGAGTATGTTTATGTATAGGTATATATATAAAGAAAGTGTATAATGTATCTATCAAATCTATATGGCCGTTATTTATTTTATGTTTATTTATATACAATGTTTAATATGTATATATATAAAACCAATTATTATATTTATGTATATCTCATAAAAACAATTTATTTTATTAATATATATATTTTCCTAACATATAAATTCAAAACTAACGTTACTAAAATTACCAACAACCCAAACGATTTTTATTAATTCAAAGATCGTTATCATTCTAAAACAAACCAATGAATCCTAATTGTTATGCTTCCTGACGGGGGTCTCTGACACTTAATAACTGTTGCATATCTCAATGACACACTTCCTCGACTGTTATTAAAACTAGGTCAACATTCCAAACCACACCTTCTTTTATCGAAGTATGTAGATACGTATAAGTATGTATATATATATTCGAATTTCAGTACATCTTACGAAGAATAAGTACCTTAACAAACGTCGACATTTAATTGAAAAATAACTATCATCTTTTGCGATGAATTATCATCTTTTAGAAATCACGTATTTGTAGTTTGCGTACATAAATATTTTTATAGCGCCATTTTCATAGAAAGATTCAATTCAAAGGCGCTCCACACCCGTTCGAACATATTGATGAATTCAACAGAACAAACAAAAACCCACATTATTAAAAATGTCAAAATAAGCATAATCATTCGTCGACAATACGTTCCCAAGTTATGTTATAAAATTAATTTTATCTTCGACTTAGGTTTTCAAGGTTCAGGCCTTGCAAATTTTGGACTTTTTGGAGTCCTACCTTTTCTCCAAACAAAATCAATCTACAGTTAAATTCAAACTACATGAGATAGCAGGGTCTCATTAAATCAACCTGTCAACCAAACCAAAAAGTAATCTATTATATATATTGTATTATCACTTTTACGTATATTCTTATGTAATATGTCTGAATATCTGGCACAGATTCACGACCTGTGTTGGAGATGTCAGATCCACAATTTTCTGGGAAAACTGGAGTATTGTGGATTATAAAAACTCGTATTGTTTATATATATTTATAATTTGTACCTATCGATTGGGCAGAAATAATTGCTGATTTAAGCGTGGTTATCTCTGAACTCTTGATGCGGGGGACGGCTTTTCAACCCGGACTTTGCAAAAATTCGCAAGTATATAATGTTGTTTGACGAGGGGACGGAACCGGTTTGATCTCCTTTAAATGTAACTGTCTGGAGGATGGGAATTCGGAGGGTCTCGGACCCATGGATAAGGAAGGTGCTCTTTCCGTCGCGGTACAGGGGATGACCAATAGCGCACGAACTGAAAATTGAAGAGGTTACGTATACCGTTTGGTCAGGCTGTATGTCTGTGAAGAGAGAGTTACTGACCGGAAACGTGGTCATCTGAGTACTTTAGGGGTTGGTCTGGAGCCGAATTGCAGCAAAACAAACCGTATTCGATCACTCGTCATAACAAAAACTGTGAAAACTAAAACCTAATCATGTAATTTTCCCAAATTTAGGAGAGGATGGAGATGGCGCCAAAACAAGTAAAACTGTACCTTTTAACCATGAAATTCATTGAAACTAACCCATGTAGAATAACACTTAGTACGATGAGGAAAGGCGATAATACTGTGATCATTACCTTCATGTATACCAAATTTTAAATTGAAACTACGTCGTATTATATAGATCAGGAATAGTGCAATCAGTATAGCCCAGAAGCTAAGTTTTCCATTAAAACTCACGATAGAAGAAAAATAGAAAATTTAGGGGTAAAGTTAGGAAAATGCTAGTCTTCTTATAGGAAATTAACGTAGATTGCATAGTAGGATAATAATAGAGAGTTCAGAACATTAAAGTCTAAGATAGGAATGTTAGGAATACGAATTCTGTCAATGGTATGCGAGAGTCTGCCTACGCTACAAAGAATAGGGGTTACCACAAATAAGGCCTTGTTTTTCCAATAGTCTGAAACAAAAAAACAACACAACGTAGACTCCGGAAAAGCTTGGGAAATTGACCACATTGGAGTGCAAAAATTACCGTGAAAATTAAGAAAATCGGAAACACTCGAATGTTAGCATAGGGCTAGACGTTACATGCTGGCCAAGGAGGAGAAAAACCTCAAATTGAAAGGAAAACTACAAAGAGTTTTCCGATCACATTAGTTAGGAAAATTTAAGGCGGCAGTAGAGGAGTCACCTTAAATCGGTGGCGCGAACGGAAGTCTATTGCTAAATTAAATCATAAACGGAGGAAGGACGGGCCATCACATCTTTAAAGCCTAGTGGGGGGGGGGCCATCTCAGCTGGCGCCGTGTGACCAGGAGCTTGTAGTAATACAAGATAGGTATATTTTCGTATTTGTTGACAGATAACGTATTCAAAATAATTAGAATTAGAAATACCTAACTAAATTTGATGTTAGCCAACCCTCAATTAAAAATACAAATAAAAAAAACTAGAAACGTTCAGACAAAAGTAGTTACGAATTACTAGCGAAGCAGTTAACAATACAAAAGAATTAGAAAACTAATAAAATTTACTAAAATTTGATGTTAGTCAACCTTCTATAAGAACTAGAAATGTTTAGACACAGAGATTTAGGAATTAAAATTGAAATGATTCACAATACAAAGAACCGGAGAGATATATTCAATCCACGAACGTTATTGTACCATTTAAAGTAGACAGACGCAGCGAAGAAAGTCACATTTAACAGAAAATCTTTTAAGTGTTCTATTCACAGAAAATAGACAAATCCCCAGAGACAGAATAAGATTATCGTACAGAAAAATCCATTATATTGATAATTTAACAAACAAACACTTCACCAGCAAGCGAGGCAAAGCGATAAACAAACAAAAGATACTCGAAATTATACAGGGTTCCTTCGTTATATCACACTTGAAATGTATAATTAAATTATATGAACATTTCATGCCGTGATATTTACATATTATATGAAATGTTCATATTTGAAAAAACCAACGAACGGGCTGAAGCCATTATTATTGTTTATCGAATTAAGGAATTTACTGATAGGCGAGCGTGATTGATTTATGGTACTTGAGAAACAAAAATATAGATCAGGAATCTCGTTTATATAAACAACCGTGGCATTGAACCCTTAGAAGAATGCAAGTCTCATAAAAAGTAGGCCATCAATCACATTTTTTATTACAATGAATGAACGAAAATATAGGTCAGGAATCTCGTTTATATAAACAGTCGATACGTTGAACCTTATGGAATGCAAGTCTCATAAAAAAGGTGGGTTACTAGATCAGGTAGGCCCATCACTCACAAAAATTTAATTACATTCGCTAAATAAATAAAAATATGTGATAGTGGAAGTGACAGTGCAAAAGTGATTGATAATAATAAAACCGTCTAATTGCTTTGAAAATAAATAAAATAAATAAATAAAAATATAAATAATTAAATAAAAAAAATATATATATATATATAAAAATAAAATAAAAACTTGAAAAACTTATAAAACTTAAAAATTTAAACTTAAAAATTTAAATAAAATAAATAAATAATGGAAAAAGTTAATAGATTGTAATTTATAATTTCAGTATCAATAGGATCATTTTTTCAAAAAAAAAAAAAATTAGTTTTGATAAAGCTTCAGAGAAAGGACTTTCCATCTTACATACCGATAATAGGTGTGGGCTTTAAGAATCACGCGAAAAAGAAAATTGAGAAAAAAAAAATGGAAATAAACTTATTTTAAAGGTTGTGCTGACGCAGTTAATAATGAAAGACAGGAAAAGAATGACTGGGAATTTATTTATTTTCACAAATAAATAAAATGCTGAAACAGTGATAGGGAGCGTTTCGATCAATTTTCTTACGATGGACAGACATGAGTAGCGGAAAATCTTTGCAGATGTAACTATGCTCTGAGGGGGGAGATATTCTGTGGAATATGAAACTGTACCGACTTACAGTAGCTTATCAATTAAGGATAGTTTAGTCTTATTTATTTGCTACGGAGGTTGGGAGATGAAAACGGATTATGAAGGGAGGGGGGAGGAATTTTCCCTAGAGGTTGTTCCAATTTTAGTTGCTAACCTTAGGAATAGGTTATCCACTATAACCGCAACAAGAGGGGGGCTGTAATGGTCTAACCATCATCATTTTCTTTTTATAGAACCCTGGAAAATATTTTTTTTTATATGCATAACTTTCATGCTAGAAAAGCTTAAGGGAGCGACATCTATCGACTTGTGGAGAGTTTGATTACAGTGAATTATAATCCAATACTTTTGATTCATAAAACTCGTTGCAACATAAAACCACGAGATGGCAGTGGGAAGAAGACGTTCCCTCTTATAAATAAACATCACAGGATTGGGTGAAATCAACGAAAAAGTTACCAATCAAACGAGCGTTTTACATAAACAACAATTAGTGGTGACAAGACAAAGGAAATATTAATTATTTATGTGAATCGAAAGGGTTCAGATCAACGGCCTATAATGTAAACATTTCACTAGCGGTCGAACAGGACGAGAAGAGGTCGTGAACTTTAAAGGAAACAATGGGAAATGCAGAGATGAATAACCATTGAAAATGGAAGTAGGAAGTAAAAATAATACGCAAAATGTTAATTACAAATAAAAAAACTACAAAGTGATGATTTATCTTGCACGGGGAAAGGTGTGTTTGCATTAGAATTTAGACAGAAAGACGTGTCATGTAAGGCTAAGCGGAAAAACAACGAATTAGAGAAAATAATTCAGAGAACAATAGCTTCAGCAGATGAAAAAGGGAAGAAACAAGAATTATACAGTATGGAAACTTCGGCAAACTTAAGAGGCGATTTAGGCGAGACTAATGTGAAATAGAAGTACAATTTTCTAATTTCAGGAACGTAGATAATTACAAGGGAGTGAAACTAGGCTGATTTTAGGTGATAAAAGGTATTAATTGAGTAGATTCGGGACATCAGATATTATGAAAATGTAGATGAGAAATGTATCAATCAATTATAAAATTCAAACTGAAGGAATTCAATAGAAATATTGAGATATATGGACTACTACTTTGAATATAGTTCGATACATTTAGGTAAAATTTTGAGGTTGTCAATGACTAATGTAAACAAGGCGACAAGAATTGTGTATTTAAGCGACCAGATGAACATGAAACTCAGGTGATAAAGAGACAAACAAACAATTAAGTTTATACAGGGAAGATAGGAATATTTATTTAAGGGAAAGTAATAAAAAATAATGAGTTTTCGATAAACTCTGATTTATATCGGTTTTTTACAAAAGTAATGGTTATTACCCATAATAATGAGTAAGCTAATGTGATATTGAGTTAGAGTGGAATGGAGAAAAGGGAGTGGCCAGGAAAGAAGTGAACGAACTCATATCTACCAGGTTTGGGGTAGGTAAATCGCAGGTAAAAACGCCAATAAATTAATACATAAAATTATTAAAGGTAGTGAAAAAGGATGATATCAATCGACCCGGATGAAAGTATAAGCAGACGACAGGTACATGCAAAAGGTGTAATACAGTTAGACCAGGAAGAAGCAGTGCAACACATTGAAAAATCATTCTGGAAAGGTATATTTATTAACTCAGGCAGGTGAGGTGGGGAAGAAATTATAAAGTGTTTACACCAATATTAGGATCAATTGAGAATTTCACGAAAATATGCGTTAATCGAATATTCACATGTTAGATCAGAGAAAAACCATGTTACCATCGGAAAATTCATAAATAAAAAAGATATCGCATATCAAGATAACCAGGGACTAAGGGAATTTCTAAAATTGAACGATGTGAAGAAGGCGCTTCTTTAAATAAAATTCAATAATGACATAGTGGCTATGATTACGAGATACCCGAGTTCATAGGCGACCAAAGAATAAGCGATAGATAATATTTTCAGAAAAAAAAAAACATGAATCGAAATTTTCAATTCTATAATAAGGAACAGCAGGGCGATCTAGAGGAATGAACTAAATTCGATCCTGGCCGGAGTGAGGAAAAGTGATGGATTCAGAGGCGGGCCAGATTTTATCTAAATATTTACATTGAAGAATTGCAGTCGAAATTAGTGTTACTTACATATAGGTTTACGAGTTGGTAAAGAACATAATGTAATGTAGGTATGGAATGGAGTTAAATCCTTTTGATTCTAAGCTAGGTATATAAGGGAATGTAATGAGAGAATACGGGAATTAGTCGCGAAGTACGCCGGGCGAGGAAATAATTAAATTACGTGCTGGCCGATTTTAAGTAATTGTTTTGTTTTTGGACTTAGGAAGTTTCATTTGATTTGTTTCTTACAATTAAATAAAGTTTTAAAATAAATTCTTTTAAATAGTTGTTGGATTGATTCAACAATAGTTTGATTTAATTCAATAATAGTTTGATAAATATTGAAGTTTCTAAAATTCATTATAATTAAGTTGATACTAAAAATTACTTCTGTGAATTAATTAAAATTGGTGGTTTTAAGTGAAATTATAATAATCGAAAGTGTTTATAAATAAAGTGTTTGAATCGAAGTCTTCTAAAATTCATTATATTTAAGTGAAGTGATATAAAAAAAGTGACCCAGTCAATAAAGTGTTTTGTGTTCGAATTAATATTGTATTAAAATAAATTCTCTTGTTGATCTAATTTTCTCAAAACTGTTAGAGCAATGTGATAATAATAATAATTTAATAAATATTGAAAATTTCTAAAAATTAATAAAGTTATTTGTTTAAAGATTTTTAAAATTAGCTTCTGTGAATTAATTAAAATTGTTTAAATGAAATGTGATTTAATTCATATTTTATGTTGAACTGAATTTATTACGAGTTTAAGAAAAATTAAATATAATTGCGTTTAAAATAATTTAGTGAAAGTTTAAAAAACAGCTGAGTCTTAGTTTCATATAATTCATTTTTAATACCTAGCGTGGGATTAATTTCGTCAAGGAAAAATAATAAAGTTCTAAAATATTACCAAGCGTTCGGTTTACGGCGTTCGGTTTACGGATTTAATTAATAGTTAGTAAAGAGAATTACGTGAGTACAAAGAATAAAATAGGAAACAAAACAACAAAAATTAAATATTATCTAATAAAATTTGGATTTAGAGATCATTAAATTTGAAGAAATAGTACAAATCGGTAGATCACGAATTGAAATTAGGAAACACTAGATTGTATTAAGTAAATATTTCTAAATTAGATTAAACATACCAGGCAGGGAAGTCCAATATTTTCCCAAACCTCGTAATTGGCGTGTATAACCCGTCTGAAAAAATTATGAAATTTGTCGGGAGTTCAGGTGAGTCAACCATTTAATATAAAAGTTTTCAGGTTCTCCCGGGGAAGGCGAGGACGGAGACATGAATTATATTTCTAATGATTTATAAGTACATGTATTGTATATATGTGTATATATATATATATGATTATATTTAATGTTTAATATATAGGTCAATACTATACGACCGTTATCTATCATGAGTAAATGTTTTGTATACTTGATCAAAGCCGTTCTAATCAAATAATTATGTTCAAATACATTTTGGGGGACCCGAGCGGTATGTCTAGCTCCATTAAATATTTTACGATAATCCTCTCTTTTCACATTGAATTATAATTAAACGAGTACTAAAGATAATTCAATTGTCTCACTCAATACCAGTACTTGAATTTAAATATTCAGAAATATAATTTTTTACATAAATACATCTAGGTATTTATAATAATTTCCGTTAGATACTTACCTGTATAAACCTCTCTTTTCGCATTGAATTATAATTAAACTAGTACTATAGATAATTCAATTGTCTCACTCATTACCAGCACTTGACTTTTTAAATATTCAAAAATACCTATTTTTTTCCATAAATACATTTAAGTATTTATAAAAATTTCCGGTAGATACCTAAGCCTTTACTAAGAGTATATATGTGTGTATGGATATATATATATAAAGAAAGTGTATAATGTATCTATCAAATCTATATGGCCGTTATTTATTTTATGTTTATTTATATACAATGTTTAATATATATATATATAAAACCATTTATTATATTTATGTGTATGTCCTATAAAAACTGTTTATTTTATTAGTATATATTTTCCCTAACACTTAAATTCGAAAACTAACGTTACTAATTATAAACATCCCAAACGATTTTTTATTAATTCAAAGATCGTTATCATTCTAAAACAAACCAATGAATCCTAATTGTTATGCTTCCTGACGGGGGTCTCTGACACTTAATAACTGTCGCATACCTTAACAAACGTCGACATTTAATTGAAAAATAACTATCATCTTTTGCGATGAACTATCATCTTTTAGAAATCACGTATTTGTAGTTTGCGTACATACATATTTTTATAGCGCCATTTTCGTAGAAAGATTCAATTCAAAGGCGCTCCACTCCCGTTCGAACATATTGATGAATTCAACAGAACAAACAAAACCCACATTATTAGAAATGTCAAAATAAGCATAATCATTCGTCGACAATACGTTCCCAAGTTATGTTATAAAATTAATTTTATCTTCGACTTAGGTTTTCAAGGTTCAGGCCTTGCAAATTTTGGGCTTTTGGAGTCCTACCTTTTCTCCAAACAAAAAATCAATCTACAGTTAAATTCAAACTACATGAGATAGCAGGGTCTCATTAAATCAACCTGTCAACCAAACCAAAAGTAATCTATTATATATATTGTATTATCACTTTCATGTATTTTGATATGTAATATGTCTGAATATCTGGCACAGATTCACGACCTGTGTTGGAGATGTCAGATCCACAATTTTCTGGGAAAACTGGAGTATTGTGGATTATAAAACCTCGTATTGTTTACATATATTTATAATTTGTACCTATCGATTGGGCAGAGATAATTGCTGATTTAAGCGTGGTTATCTCTGAACTCTTGATGCGGGGGACGGCCTTTCAACCCGGACCTTGCAAAAATTCGCAAGTATATAATGTTGTTTGACGAGGGGACGGAACCGGTTTGATCTCTTTTAAATGTAACTGTCTGGAGGACGGGAATTCGGAGGGTCTCGGACCCATGGATAAGGAAGGTGCTCTTTCCGTCGCGGTACAGGGGATGACCAATAGCGCACGAACTAAAAGAAGAGGTTACGTATACCGATTTGGTCAGGCTGTACGTCTGTGAAGAGAGAGTTACTGACCGGAAACGTGGTCATCTGAATACTTTAGGGGTAGGTCTGGAGCCGAATTGCAGCAAAACAAACCGTATTCGATCTCTCGTCATAACAAAAGCTGTGTAAACTAAAACCTAATCATGTAATTTTCCCAAATTTAGGAGAGGATGGAGATGGCGCCAAAACAAGTAAAACTGTACCTTTAAACCATGAAATTTATTGAAACTAACCCATGTAGAATAACACTTAGTACGATGAGGAAAGGCGATAATACTGTGATCATTACATTTATGTATACCAAATTTAAAATCGAAACTACGTCGTATTATATAGATCAGGAATAGTGCAATTAGTACAGCCCAGAAGCTAAGTTTTCCCATTAAAACTCACGATAGAAGAAAAATAGAAAATTTAGGGGTACAGTTAGGAAAATGCTAGTCTTCCTATAGGAAATTAACGTAGATTGCATAGTAGGATAATAATAGAGAGTTCAGAACATTAAAGTCTAAGATAGGAATGTTAGGAATACGAATTCTGTCAATGGTATGCGAGAGTCTGCCTACGCTACAAAGAATAGGGTTTACCACAAATAAGGCCTTGTTTTTCCAATAGTCTGAAACAAAAAACAACACAACGTAGACTCCGGAAAAGCTTGGGAAATTGACCACATTGGAGTGCAAAATTTCCGTGAAAATCGTTATCATTCTAAAACAATGTTAGCATAGGGCTAGACGTTACACGCTGGCCAAGGAGGAGAAAAACCTCAAATTGAAAGGAAAACTACAAAGAGTTTTCCAATCACATTAGTTAGGAAAATTTAAGGCAGCAGTAGAGGAGTCATCTTAAATCGGTGGCGCGAACGAAAGTCTATTGCTAAATTAAATCATAAACGAAGGAAGGACGGGCCATCACATCTTTAAAGCCTAGTGGGGGGGGCGGAGCCATCTCAGCTGGCGCCGTGAGACCAGGAGTTTGTAGTAATACAAGATAGGTATATTTTCGTATTTGTTGACAGATAACGTATTCAAAATAATTAGAATTAGAAATACCTAACTAAATTTGATGTTAGCCAACCCTCAATTAAAAAATAAAAAAATTAAAAATAAAAAAAACTAGAAACGTTCAGACAAAAGTAGTTACGAATTACTAGCGAAGCAGTTAACAATACAAAAGAATTAGAAAAATAATAAAATTTACTAAAATTTGATGTTAGTCAACCTTCTATAAGAACTAGAAATGTTTAGACACAGAGATTTAGGAATTAAAATTGAAATGATTCACAATACAAAGAACCGGAGAGATATATTCAATCCACGAACGTTATTGTACCATTTAAAGTAGACAGACGCAACGAAGAAAGTCACATTTAACAGAAAATCGTTTAAGTGTTCTATTCCCAGAAAATAGACAAATCCCCAGAGACAGAATAAGATTATCGTACAGAAAAAATACATTATATTGATAATTTAACAAACAAACACTTCACCAGCAAGCGAGGCAAAGCGATAAACAAACAAAAGATACTCGAAATTATACAGGCTTCCTTCGTTATATCACACTTGAAATGTATAATTAAATTATATGAACATTTCATGCCGTGATATTTACATATTATATGAAATGTTCATATTTGAAAAAACCAAAGAACGGGCTGAAGCCATTATTATTGTTTATCGAATTAAGGAATTTACTGATAGGCGAGCGTGATTGATTTATGGTACTTGAGAAACAAAAATATAGATCAGGAATCTCGTTTATGTAAACAACCGTGGCATTGAACCCTTAGAAGAATGCAAGTCTCATAAAAAGTAGGCCATCAATCACATTTTTTATTACAATGAATGAACGAAAATATAGGTCAGGAATTTTAATGATGTAAACAGTCGATACGCTGAACCTTATGGAATGCAAGTCTCATAAAAAAAGTGGGTTACTAGATCAGGTAGGCCCATCACTCAAATTTTTATTACATTGACTGAAGACGAATATAGGTCACTGTGTTACGTAAACAAATACGGGTGGTAATTGGACGAAGCTGGTTTTGGAGAATAGGAAACGATGCGAACATAAAATTACACTGACGAATTAAAGATATTTTGCGAATTAATAGCAGTGCAAAAAATAAAATAAATAAATAAAAATATGTGCAAGTGACAGTGCAAAAGTGATTGATAATAATAAAATCGTCTAATTGCTTTGAAAATAAATAAATAAAAATATAAATAATTAAATAAAAATAAAAAAAAATAATAAAATAAAAAAATAAAAACTTGAAAAACTTATAAAACTTAAAAATTTGAAATAAAATAAATAAATAATGGAAAAAGTTAATAGATTGTAATTTATAATTTCAGTATCAATAGGAACATTTTTTTTCAAAAAAAAAAAAATTTTAATTTTACGATTATGCAAATTAAGATTTAGGAATTTAAGGATTAAATTTAAAAGCAAGGGAACATAGTTTTACCATTAGATTAGAACAAGGAAACAAAATTAGATAAAAACATAAGTTTGGAAAAAAAAAAAAAAAAAAACCCCTCTTACAATGGATAAGAAAATAACACCAGAGGAGAAGGTGAGGAGACGGACCTTAAAACGGAAAGCAACCAAGCCTGAATCAAAGGTCATAGAAACGAAAACTCCCGACGAAAATTTGCGAGAAATTTTCAAAAGGTCGCGTACATCCGGACGCATGGAGCCGGCGGAGAATAGTGTGGATACAATCGAAACATTAAACTCAACGATTGAGCCAGTGAATAAGGATATGAAGGAAGAAGTTAAGACTGAGGAGTAGAAATAACATTCTTTGATAAGGGTTTTGAAAAAAAAAAAAAAGAAAAATAAAAATAAATAAAATATAGTTGAACGCGCAAAGACCTACGAGATATAAAAACAAGAAAGTGGAACTACAGAAACGCCACAAAAAAATAACATGATGAGCGCTACTACGGACGGATCGGGGCAACTCGAATTAGTGCAAAGGAAAACGTAATTATACAATCGACCTTAGGATCATTGATCGGTAACATACAAGAAAAAAACTAAACGAGCTGACGATATCATGGTCGTTAGCGAGAGCTTAAAAGGTGCCGCGAAGAGTTGGCAAAATCTTTATTCAAGAAGATGGGTAACATTTGATGACTTCGAAAGAGACTTTCTTGCAAATTATTGGGGAGATATCTGTCAGAAGAAAATGCGTAGGAAATTATCAGACACAATATGGGACGAAAAACAGGGTACATCAATGCTGGCACATTTTGCGACATATTGGGAGTTAGCCAAGGCGCTTAAAATTACGGATACACCATTAGGAGTAATCAACGAGATTATGAGACATTATCCTAAAGAGACGCAGGCCTTGTGGTTTTCGCGGGAACAGGGAGATGAACTGGATGCGGCCGAATTTCTACGCAAGATGGATAATATGGTTTGTTCACCTTTGGAGCGGAGTGCACCCAGAAGAGATAGGGATGACCGACGAGATAAAGACGAATATAGAAACCGGAGACACGCGTTAAAGGCCAAAATAAACGCACTTGAGGAGGAGACCACCGCACCTGGTTGCAGCGCGTGTAGGGGAGTGATGACATCATCGGAAAAAAATCTGACGACCACCATTGCAGTCAGCGGGAGGGAGATGGAAGTGTCAACGAACGCGGGAAACGGACGCGAGCCGCACCAGAGACCCTGAGGATAGCTGCTCTAACTGAAGAAGGGAAAAAGACGTCGAAACACAATGTAGCCTTGAAAATCATGCTTAAGTATAATTGGGACGTAAGAAAGGGTTTGGGTAGATTTGAACAGGGCATAACTACACCGATTAAGGCGAGCACTTGTGACAGGAAACGCGAGATTGGACGAAAAAAAAGCAAGAATGTGAATGAAAGTATGGATTTGAGTGCATGTGTAAATTTGTTACAACACATAAGTGATGTATGGATTCAAGTTGAGGCGAAAGAATACGATAAAAGAGGGAATAATTTTGGGTTTAACACGATTTTGGCGACATGGATGAATATGGAGAAGTGGGAAAAGGTAGCGCGTTACCACAATTACCGGAAGCTGTAGCATATATTGACGACGTAAGAGTGAATTGTTTAATCGACACAGGTAGCCAAGTTACATGCGTAGCGCAAGAATTTTGGGAATGTTATCTGAGCGATCAGATAAAATACCCGATAATGCCGGTCACAGCGATTCAAATTAAAGGAGCGATGGGACAGAAAAGCCAGAAAGTATCTAGGTTAGCGTTGGTACCATTACGTTTTGGAGATTTCATTTTAAATACACCATGTTTAATAATACCTAAACTTATTCGTACTATCATATTAGGAGTAAATTGGTTGGATAATTATTCTGCGGAGATTACATGCGGTGAGGCTCGAGGATTAATAATTATGACAGAATTTGGAAAAAAGGCAGTAGAAGTATTAAATTCAGGTGTGACAAGATTAGAACCATTGGTAGAAATTCATGATAAAAGTTTAAATAGCAACACTAAAGCCGTGAATATAATCGAAAGTACTTTAAATAACAAGGCAAACCTCATGTGTAGGATAGAGACTTTTGTTTCTAGTTTAAAATTAGATTTTGAAGAAAAAGTTAAATTAATAAAGATATTGGGAAAACATCAAGATGTATTCATTGATAGGCCAGGTTTAACTCATGCTTACACACACAATATACAAATGATTGACGAGACCCCCTTTGTTAAGAGATCATATCCGGTACCCTTTGCTTACAGAGACAAGGTAGACGCTAAAATAAATGAGTTGGAATCTTTAGGAATAATCAGCAGGGAGACTACGCAGTTTTCTAGCCCTCTGACGTTCACTATGAAGAAAGATGGCACAGTTAGAATTCTACTAGATGCGCGAGAGTTAAATACTAGGATGCAAGCTGAAATAGAAAAACCACCGTTAACAGCAGAGATAATACAAAGATTTTTTGGAGTTAAATACATAACAACAATTGATTTAAACAACGCGTATTTCCAGATACCACTAAGTAGCGACAGTCGTAAGTATACAGGCTTTGTATACAATGGAAAATCATTTGTTTATAGAGTTTTACCACAGGGGCTTAAAACGTCAGTTGGAAGTTTTCACGCGGAATGGATATAATTTTGGGACCAGGGTTGCGTGAATTTTGCACGAACTATTTAGACGATTTAGTCATATTTACTTGCGGAGGTTTTGATGAACATTTACAGCATATAGGCCTTGTTTTAGAACGACTCGAAGCAGCTAACATGACGTGCAAATTAGAAAAGTGTCAGTTTTTATTTACCGAAGTGTGAATATTAGGTCATATTATCACACCGTATGGAGTTCAAATGGATAAAGAAAAAATTTCAGCGATTCAAAGTTTTCCGGCGCCAAAGAAAGTGAAGCAGGTTAGAGCATTTTTAGGACTGTGTAATTATTATCGTCGTTTTGCTAGTAGATATGGGGGAGAGACTAGAGTTTTATGTGATTTATTGCAAAAGAATCGAATTTGGAAGTGGACAGAGATTGAACAACAATCGTTTGATAAGGTAAAATCACTATTCTTGGAATCAGTAATGTTACATCACCACGATCCCAACAGTACCTATTATTTACAAACTGACAGTTCAGGTTTCGCGATTGGAGCAGAATTATACCAATTAGATCAAGACGGCAATCATCACGTGATTGGGTTTGTCAGTAAAGGGTTGACAGGACCTGAGCTTAAATGGACAGTTTCAGAACAGGAGCTATATGCAATCATTTATTCACTACATAAATTCGAAACCTATTTAAGAGGAGTAAAATTGATAATTAGGACAGATCATCAGGCGTTGTCATTTCTAAAGACTTGGAAGATGTACAGTGGTCGAGTTACCAGATGGATCTGATATTTGAACCAGTTTAATTTCAAGGTAGAATACGTTAAGGGGAAAGAAAACATCGGACCAGATATATTATCTCGTTATTCACATGACGCTATCAACATTCAAGAAGAAAAAGTCGCTTGTCCAGAGGTAGCCTCGTTTGCGGTTGAGGGGAAACAATTAATCAGATCACACCTAGAGAAAATAAGTCTTTTACAGTGTCAGGATGAGTTTTTAGGCGAGATATTTAGACATTTGGATGGGACAATTCTGGGACCACCAACTAAGATTGTCAGTAGATATTTGAAAAACTATAAGCTAGAGGATAGAACGCTATATTATACGACAGGAAGAAACAGGACTTTGTTAGCTATACCTCTTGATTTAACTAGTGAATTGATTAAACTCGTACATCTAGAGATCGGGCATGCAGGAGGATTTAAGACTGGTTCGGCGCTAAATGATAGATATTTTTGGCCAGGAATGAGAAAACAGACAAAACAAATGATACGTGGGTGTCATCTTTGTCAAATGGCGAAACGAGAGATTAGACCAACGGTAGGACCGGGCAAGTCAATCATCACTCGAG